>JAANYP010005260.1:0-160648 GCA_020465985.1 Centrapalus pauciflorus
GGCCAAATCTTTCCAAGGACCAAGTTCGAATCTACATCCGAGCCTACTGCGACTGTAGATGGATCTCCAGAAGTTGCTGATCAAGAGGCACCTAACACTGAGAATCAGACTTAAGCTTCAAGTTCTAACTCTGAGGAAAACGTCCGTGAGGAGGAAAATGTAGAAGCTGAGCCTGTTCCCCCATTAGGTGAAATAGGATCCAACTTAGGAGATAATCTAAGGGTTGATGAAATAGAGACCTCTAGGATTAACAAGAACCATCCAATAGAAAGCATCATAGGAAATCCTAACGAGGGTGTGAAGACTCGGAGTGGTGTAAATAACAACACCGTGCTGTTGTCGATGATAAACGACTCCGAGGCATATCACACATGTCTTTAGTCATGTTTCATATCGCAAGTAGAGCCTAATAATGTGCAAATGGCACTTAAGGATAACTCCTGGGTTGAAGCGATGCAGGAAGAACTTTCACAGTTTAGAAAACTAGAAGTGTGGGAGTTAGTTCCGTTACATCGAGGGGAGATTGCAATAGGAACCAAATGGGTTTTTAAGTGCAAAAGAGACGATCGGGGTATAGTCACGCGCAACAAGGCGAGATTAGTTGTAAAGGGTTTCAACCAAGAGGAGGGAATCGATTACAATGAAGTTTTTGCACCAGTAGCAAGGCTGGAAGCCATTAGGTTGTTTCTAGCGTTTGCCTCCTTCAAAGGCTTTAAGGTATATCAACTAGACGTTAAGAGTGCTTTCCTGTATGGGAAAGTGAACGAGTTGGTGTATGTAGAACAACCGCCCGGATTTACAGATCCAAAATATCCTGATAGAGTATATCGCTTAGATAAGGCTCTTTATGGATTACATCAGGCACCTAGGGCGTGGTATGAGACTTTATCCAACCATCTTTTAGAAAACGGTTTTGAAAGGGGTAGGATAGATAGTACTCTATTTGTGAAGAGGAAGGGAGAACACTTTATCTTGGTACAAGTGTACGTCGATGATATCATTTTTGGATCATCAGACGAACAAACGTGCAAAGATTTTGAGAAGGTGATGAAGTCGAAGTTCGAGATGAGTGCTATGGGGGAGTTGAATTTCTTTTTAGGGTTACAAGTTGACCAAAAGAAGGAAGGGATGTTTATCCATCAAACTAAGTATGTCTATGACATATTAGTACGGTTTGGGATGGAGGGAACTAAGTTGACTGCCCACTTCAGCACGCCGATTCAAGTGAATCACAATCTCGGGCCGGGTACTGAAAGTGATACCGATGTGGATCCGACTTTATATCGGGCCATGATTGGGTCACTTATGTATTTAACTGCTTCAAGACCTGACATAATGTTTGCTGTGTGTATTTGTGCTAGGTTTCAAGCAAATCCGAAGGAGATGCATATGAAAGCTGTGAAGCGGATTCTACGATACCTCAAGTCGAAACCGAAGCTGGGACTTTGGTATCACGCGGAGGGAGATCTAGAGTTGGAAGCGTTCACGGATTCTGACTACGGAGGATGCAGCTTGACGCGCAAATCTACAACTGGAGGTTGTTAGTTCCTAGGAGGGAGATTGGTATCCTGGCAATGCAAGAAACAAACATCGGTAGCCATTTCAACGTGCGAGGCCGAGTATGTTGCTGCTGGTAGTAGCTGCTCACAGGTTCTGTGGATACAACAACAATTGCGGGATTACGATTTGGCTTACACTCAAACTCCTATTAGGATAGACAATCAATCTACAATTGCTATAACTAATAATCCAGTTAAACACAGGAAAACAAAGCACATAGACATAAGGCATCATTTTATTCGTGATTGTGCTGAAAAGAACTTAATCAAACTGGTAAAGGTGGCAACAGAAGATAATAATGCAGATTTATTTACCAAAGCGTTTGATAAGTCACGGTTTGAGTATTTAATTCAACTGAATGGAATGCGCAACTCAAAGTAATTTGACCTTTGTAGTAGTAAGTTTATTTTATTTTATTGTAGAGTAGTAGTTTTTCTTTCTTTTCAGTAATCTGCTAATTTAGGAAAGTTTCTATTTTTAGTAAGTTTCTATCTTTAGTAAGTTAGTAGGTTAGCTTATTTTACTGCTTTTCTTATGAAAAAATAAAAGAAAAAAGAGAGAAAATTACAAAAATACAAAAAAAGAGAATATCAGAAAAAAGAGTTAGGTCTTAGATACATAGGTTCAAAGTGACGAAAATTAGCACCGTCGTTACAGACTCTAAGTATTTAGGCTTTCACACATAATGCAACTAAATCCTAAGTGTTATACTTTACTTAGTTTGATGTGTTGGTAGGCATAATACATATAGGAAATCTCAAGGCTAATAAAATATTCTAGAAATAGTCAAGCGTGTCACTAACTTAGATATATGACCAATCGGTCTTAATTTTTATGTACAAGACATACAAACATTGAGTCTAAATGAGGTATGCAAACTTTCTTGGGATGTATGGCAACATCAAATACATCTGAAAATGGAAAGAATAGAAATATCATGTAAAACTGAGAGTCGAAAACATGCAACTCTGTTGTACGTAAGTACAGACCTGTTGTCTCTGTTTAGATTCGGGTTAGCAGTCATGTCGCTTTGTTGTACGTCAGTACAGACCTGTCACCGCTATCTGCTAACTTTAAAAGAAAACCTTAAGGCGAACTAAGACACTTTGTTATATGAAAATACAGACCTCTGTCCGATGTTTGTCTTTTAAAGAAAGTTTGCAAATACCAACAAGTTAGAATCTTTGTCTATGTGCCTTGATCATAAAAGTATGTCTATGTCTGAGTCACGTAAGATAATTTCCTGATAAATAAAAAGGTCAAGGGATATTCTGAAATGTAGAATGTTTAACGGGGTAAAATACCAACAATCGGCTAAATAGGTATGTCACAACAAACAATCAAAGGAATCAAAAATTCCTAAGTGTGAAAGTTTAAGTACTGAAAGTTAGTATCAGACATCGCTATCTGATTGAACCTCTCTTAGACTATACTCATCAAAAATATGTTGTTTAGTATTTAGCTTAGCTTGTAAATTTTTTTTTAGCTTAATTCTAGATTAAATGTTTTAATCAAAATTTTATTTTATTTTCTTTTCTTTTTACCTTAGTTTATTTTATTTTAATTTTACTTTACTATTAGTTTAGTTTAATTTTTTACTTAGGGAAAAGGTCAAAAGTTACTAAGGGTGCATTCAAAGTTGGATAAAATAAACAATGCGTGAACTATCTTGAGCTTAGGGTAAAAGAATTGGCATAGTTTATCTGGTTACACAATACCGTAGAAAAAAAAAAGTTGGAAAAGTTGAAATTATTTCAAAATTTTCGAAATTTTTCTAAGTGTTGGTGGTTTCGAATCTAAGACAGACTCGAATAAGGAGTAATTCGAATCTACGCTTAGACTCGAGGGTTGGTGGTATAAATAGGTCAACAGTGAAGTCATTTAAGACCTTACTGTTTTCGAATCTATACACTCGAGTCTACTGCGGCGATCTCGATTCTATTCTCGAATCTATCGTATTTCTCCTAAACGACATTTTGTCGAGTCTCTTACTTGGTGTTTCGATTCTACAGATACATCTAGGTATAATCAACCAGATTGTACAAGATTTGTGTAGTTTTATGCACAATTTTAGACCAAATCGTCAAATTTTGAAGTTTTATAGGTCGAAATAGAGTTTTTGCTAAATTACCAAGTTTGGACCTATAAAAGATCAAATTAAAAGCATAAATCAATGATTAGAACCTAGTTGAACTAATGTATGTGAATCACTAAGTTCAAAACGGTTAAAATCTTGGATTTTTGGTGAAAGAAGGACCGACGGGGTTTCGAGTCTGTTCCTGGACCTTCGAATCTGTTCATGGGTTTCTCGAATCTATCATTAGATTCGAGATGACCATGATATTCGAATCTGTCCATTAGAGTCGAATAGGGACTCTTCGAATCTGTCCATTACATTCAAATATGGACACTTCGAATCTGTTACTTTCGAATCTGTACTTTATTTATTTTGTTTAATTTAAATTTTATTAAACTTGTGGAAATTTAATTGTGTTAGATTTTGTATTTAAAAAGGTACAAAATAAAACAAATTTGAATTTAAACAAGTTTATTGATTTTTAATGAGTCTAACAGTGTTATTTATTGTGCAGATATGGCAGTTCGCGCTTTTGTCCCTAAGCATAATATGGTCCTTAATCCAGACAATAATATCCCTGAGGCGCAGGGTTTTCGCCAAGTTTTGGATTTCCTAGCTGAAATCTAGGATTAGCTATGCTTTGTTTCATAACATTCCAATTGTAATTTCGTATGTACGCCAGTTCTATGATCATTTACAGGTTGACTGTACTGTCACCCCGACAGTTATAAGAACCAGAATCGCTGGCCAGCCTCTAGTCTTCTCAGCAGATATGTTGCGCCAAGTTCTACAGTTGGATTCTCAGGAACAGGAGGACGGGCCTATTGACTTCCCGTTAAGTATTAGGCAGACCGCGTTTCTGAGGATGGGCTATAGTTTGGACGTTACGAAGTCATCGTATATGAAAAGTGGCCTGATAGGGCAGTGGAGATTTTTGGTGCATGTGTTCATGGTTTGTTTTGCGCCAAAGAAGGCTGGATTTGACTACATCGTGTCAAAGATCCAATCGGGGGTTATTGCACTGGTGTATAATCGGAAGTTCAGCTTCTCTCAAATGTTTTTCTCGGAGTTCGTCCATCAGATTACAGCTCCAGACAGGGAAAGGTTTCTGCTATATCCAAGATTTGTCATGATGTTGATAAGGCACTTTTTGCCAAATTTGCCACAATCAGATGACTCTTTGAGCGTGAATGTTATGGACAAAAGGATTTTCGCTGATTGTTCCTCACACCGAGGAAGATTGGATGTTCCTGTTGCTCGTCCATTGTTTGGAGCCATTGTGGATAGGGAATTTCAAGCCCCAGAATGTGCCAACTGGGCAGGGGGCGTTGAGGTTCAGCCACAGCAACAACAACAGCAACGTCAACAGCAACAACAGCCTCGTGCTCAGCCACGTGATCCAAGACGCCGACAGAGACCAGCAGCGAGTCAAATTCCGGCAACCAGGCCTTCGACAAGCCAGCAACCAGAAGTTACAGAAGCCGGGCCCTCAAATATTCAAGAAGCTGGGCCCTCAAATGTTGCGAGAGAAGCTGAACAGCTAAGCCAGACGCTTAATGAAATTTGGGAGGCAGGGCCTCATGCCAATGAAGATGTTGCAGCAGCATTGGTTGGTGAGCTGCTTAGTCCACCAGCAGATGAAGATGATATTTTTAGAGATGTGGAGGAATACGAGCCAGAAGGGGCAGATGACGGATTAACATCTTCAGAATCCGAATCAGAATCAGAGGAAGTTCCAGCAGCTGCAGTTCCTGATATTCAAATTGGAACTTATGGTTCGAGATTGATTGTAAATGAAGGTGGTTCGAGGAGGCGCGTGGACAGGGAATTGGAGGAGTCTGATTTTGAAGAAGAGGAGGTTGCTCAGTTGGTGACAAGGCAAAGGGCCAAACGTCACAGGTTCATACAGGGGACTTCATCGGAGTCCGATGCACAACCTCAGCCTCAAACCCAAACCCAACCACAAGCTACAGCTCCACCATCACCGCCACCTCAGCAGCATGAACCATACATTCCACCACCTTTCATCCCATCTCCCATTCAGTCCATTCCTTCTACGTCAGCTGCATATACCGAAAATCAACGATTCATGCAACTCAAGAGTCGTGTTGACTTTCAGCACGTTCAAATAATAACTCTTACAAAAGCTGTAGGTGAACTCCAGGAGCATTACTCAAATCTTGATAAGGAGAATGCAGAGTTGAGGAAGATTGTGGAAAGTGTCAGAGACGAAAACACGGAGCTAAAATCTTTCGTAGCTGATCAATCTTCAGAAATCCGAGCAATGAGGTCCCTCCTAGAGCAACTTATGAAAAATCTACAAACTCAGGGGGAGACTAGTTGTAAGGATCAGGAGGTACAGAGAAGAGATGATGATAATGAAGGCGATGATCCCGGTGCGAATAAAGAGATTGAGTCTGTAGATTTTCCTGCAGCTCAAGCTACACAAATTCAGGGGGAGCCAAGTACAGAAGGAGAAGTAGGAGGATCTGGAAAAGAAGCAGGTTCCTCGAGGGTTCTGGACAGTGACATGATTGATGCACTGAAGGACATAGAGGAAGAGCTTATGGATTTTGACGATGAAGAAGAAGAGTTAGAAGAAGGAGATTTTATTCCAGAGGAGGTTGTGGACTGGAAATCAGATGATGAAGTGTTGGATGATGAAGACGATGATGTCAATGAGGTTATTATCAATTCACAACCTGTCACGGAGCTATATGAAGGACAAAATCATAATGTGATTGACATTGACTATATCAAGGTAGCCTCAGTCGAGGACAAAGAACTTGAAGAGGCCGAGAAGGAGCCATCTAGAGCTGACTTGATAAATCTTTGGTTCAAGAAAGAGGAAAAGAAAGATCGTTTGAAGATGAAGAAGAAAATGAGAGTTCCAGGTGCTGGAAGCTTCTCAGGAGGCATTATAAGCTGGTTCTTTGACAAAGAACTGCAGCTATTTATCTTGAAAAGAAGAGATGGACTACAATACTTGAGGCGAACACTAAAAGCATTTAACTCATTGCCCAAGATTGAAGTAAAGGAGCTTGCATGGAAAGAGTTAATTAATATAGGTGAAGACCAGTACGCTGAAGTCGTGGCAAGAATTATAAGGAAAGAAGGAAGATCAGGAAAGTTCGAGCGACTCAAGCCAAGGACCGGAAAGAGGGTCGAGGATCAGTCGAGAATAGATCCTCATACAGGTAGGCCATGGGCAAGGATGGTATACAAACCTGTGAGGTGTCTAAAGAAAGTACCAATGAAATCGATGCCACAGAACGTTTTGAGCAACATGAAATGGTGGTACCTCGAGATTGACACTGCTGAAGCCATCATGGAGGATCAAGACGAGCAGGTCATTTTGAAGGTATATGATCCACTGCATTTGATAAACCTATCAAAGGACGACCTGAAAAAGCTTCATGATCAGCCTATCTTCTTTACTGAACCATGGAGATCTGAAGCCAGGAAGTTCCAAAAGGTAGTTAAAGTTTGTATAGATGCTGGATTATATGCAGGTAGTAGTATATATAGCTCTAGTACTTAAATTTGATATAATGTAAATAATTAGAAGCTATCGTCAAGGGGGAGTCTGTTGGTACACCCTGTGTGACGATAGCAGTCTAATCGATCTGCATTATGGTTTAAGTAATATTCTGAGTATTAACAAGTGTTTTGATATATATGTTTATATGTGTTTGTCTGTTATTGATTGTGTGTTTGAACTTGATGTAACATATTACAAGAAGTTCAAACATAAAGGTCAAAGATTAACTCAAGCATAAGTAAAACATAAGTTTCATCACTTAAGAGTTTAAGTGTTTTGGCTAGATTCGAATTGCTTAAGGGAACACATTCGAATCTGTGATAGATTCGAATGAGACCTTAGATTCGAATGGGCTAGATTCGAGGATGTCAATATGGATAGACTCGAATGGGCCTTGGGCCAGATTCGAGTTTGGCCCACATCAGACTCGAATCAGGGTCTATAATTAGGGATAGACTCGAATCATTAAGGGACTTTTTGCAGAATTCGTGAGGAATTAAGCAAGAGGCGATCTCGAGTTTATCAGCTAGGTGAGTGCCGTTTCGGACAGAATTAGTTCGTAGGATCGTTCGTGTGTCGTTCGTTCAGCGTCTAATAGTCTCCGTGTTCCGTTGGTTGAGAGTTGTCCGTCTAACCGTCAACGAGGATTCCGCACTCGTTCACGGATCCGCGTCTAGATAGATCTTGCAGTCGTAGACCTTACAAAATCACTAGGTTTTTCAAATACATCTTTTTATGTTGTAGTTCAAAATCTCAAATATGTTTAGAATAAACCAAAAGTTTACGAATCCACACTAAGTTAGCAACTAATAGATAGGGAACATACGACTAATGTGAACATCTTCCAATTTTGGTCATGTATAAGAAGCCGAGTCTATCAAATAAACCCTAGGCATGAGAATTGTTGCATCTTACAGGTTTAATCTTCAACGTGAGCAAAAGAAAATAAGTAAAAGAAACAAAAAAATGAAATACATAAAGCACTTACATGATGAGGGCAAACCCAAAAGCTAGCATGAACCCTAGAACGAGGGTTCTACAAATGAGGGCAGAGAGAGTACGAAAGTGAGACTTCAGCGGAAAAAAGGGCAACCAACTTGCTATCGATTGAGGCCTTGAAAGGGAATAGAGATCAATTGAATGAGATTTTGAGAGAGGGAGTAGTGAGAGACAGAGAGAGATGAGTGAGTAAAGAGAGGAATTAGGAAAACTGAGAAAAAAGAGGGATGAGAGATGGAGTTCAGCGGGAGACACATAGGGGGGAAACGAAATTTCATTTTATTTTATAAAGTTTTCATTTATTTAAAACGCGGTTTCATTCAAAACGCCGGGGTCATTGTAAGTGAAGGAATTTAACCCTGGTTGGTATGAAGAAACCGGGGTCTTTGTTGCATAAAAAACCGCCGCCGTCGCCGTCGCCAAGACTGATGACTGATGAGAACTCGACGGTCGTCGATGTCTGGAAGGGGGTCGCCGGAGATTGATGGCCATTGTTTTTTTCTGTCTAGAGATCGAAAAGAGGGAGGGAGGGAGAGAGAAGCGAAAGCCAAAAGGGAGTAGCGTGCAAATGTGAGAGGCCGAAGGGTTTTGGACTTTTGGGGGGTTCTGAATTAAACTTTAAAAAATAATATAAAAATCAAGAACTAATATGTAAATTTGTAAAAAATAAATCTTAATGCACATAAAAGAAGCTTAGAAAATATAAAGTTGTAAAAATAAATCTAAATGCACATAAAAAAACATGTAATGAAAATTCAAAAATAAAAAATCGATTTAAAATATCAAATAATAAAATACTGAGTTAATAATATTATTAATAAAAGGTTGTAAGTTTATTTCATAATATTTATCAAAATTAATCTATCAATTTTTGTTCCACTCTTTTTTAAAAAATAAAATAAAATAAAACATATAATATCAAATCTTGTATTTTATTAATCTTAACAAATAAGACATTGAACTTTTATGTGTATTTTTTAATCAAACTTACAAAACAAAAAAAAAAAATATTATAGTCAACACTTAAAAACATGTCATATTTTTTTCATTATAAATGCAACACTTGAAAAAATGTTATATGTTTTTAAAAATGTGTTGCATTTTTTTCATTATAAATGCAACACTCTAAAAATATGTTGCATTTTTTTCATTATACATGCAACACTCTAAAAATGTGTTGCATTTTTTATTGAAACATGCAACACTTTAAACAAATGTTGCAATTTTTAGTAAAAATTGCAACATTTTAGAAAATTGTTGCATTTTTTCAGTAAAAATGGCAACACCATAAAAAAAGTGTTGCATTAAATCATTATATGCAACACTTATTGTCAATGTGTTGCTTTAGAGCGAACTTAAATAAAAAAGCAACACTTTTTAAATGTGTTGCATCAAATGTGTTGCATTAGCTTCAATTTGTAGTAGTGAAGTCATCAGGCTTGCCAGCAGTTTTGGCAGCAGGCCTGGGGCCAACAAGGCTATTCACTAAGAATGCCAAATTGTCCTTCACCTCTGCAAGCTGGGAAAGACAGGATTGAAGAGAAGAGGCCTGGGTGTCAGCAAGAGAGGTCATTTTGACAACGTTTTCCCTATCAGAAGCTGTGAACAGCAGGCTTTGAAGCTGTGCAAGATGTAGTTCAAGGGAATCTTGCACATCAGCAAGGTCTGATGACACAGAATTTGGATAGGGAGCCAATGACAGTGTTCAAGTTGGCCAATGTGGCAGGAAGGGTAGAATTGCAAGAAGTGAGGAGAGATGGCAGCTGTTGAGATATAGCTGCCATTGAGGACACTGAGTCCTGTTGTAGTGAAAGAATAGAGGAAAGGGAAGTAGAGACACTTTGCAGCTGTGCAGTGAGTTCAAGCAGCTGTGGAGAGTGGTCCTGTTGTATAGTGGCTGAGAAGGAATCTTTGAACAGATCAAAGAATCCTTTAAGCTGTGCAGACACAGAGTCTGAAATGTGAGAAGGTAGAGAGGACACAGAAGATTCTGAAGAACTAACTTTGTTGGTCAGCAGTGTAAGCTGATCCTTCAAATGAAGGTCTTTAGGAGATGGAGGTGTATGGGTGAACTGTTTAGATTGTGTTGAGGGAGAGGATGATGCTGGTGTATGAGGATGTGATGGAGAGGGGAGAGAAACAGTTGAAAGAAGCTCCATAGCCTGGGCAAAAGTAATGTGGCCCAGCTTGGAGGGGTCAAAAGGTCCCTCAGCAGTGGCAGTAGCTGCATCATCAGGAGAAGGGGTTGATGTTAGGGGCCTTTCAGATGCTGCTTGTGTGGCAACACCTTCATGAAAGCCAGTGGGTGTTCCCTCTGCAGTGCCTTGGTGTAAAAGCACCTCATCATGGGGAGATGGGATATGCATTTCAACATCAGCAGTGGTAAATTCTGCTGATGGAATTTGCACAGAAGAGTCAGCCTCACCCAAGGGATGGTATGTTCCCTGAGGTTCATCAGCATGAGTTGTTGGTCCATCAGCAGCTGTTTGGTGTTAAACAGCTGTATCATAGGGAGCAGAAATTTGAGGCTGAGCTGCTGATTGGTCTATACCAGTAGTGTGGACACCTCGTACAGACTCAGGGTGTAAAGAAGTTTGAGGTGGGGACAGTGTGGACTCAGTATGGAGTGGAGAGGGCTCATGTCTTTCATTATTCTCAGCCTGTTGGTGTTGGTACATCCCGTGTGACGATAGCAGTCTAAGTGGTCTTACATTGTGATTTAGCATGTGTTTGTTATAAATATATTATATATGATTGATGCTTATTAATGTTTGTATGTTTGAACTTGATGTAACGTATTACAAGAAGTTCAAACATAAAGTTCAAAGATAAAATCAATCATAAGGTAATATCATAAGTTTTATCACTTAAGAGTTTAAGTATTTTGGCTAGATTCGAATTACTTAAGGGAATACATTCGAATCTGAGATAGATTCGAATGAGACCTTAGATTCGAATGGGCTAGATTCGAGACTGTCAATATGGACAGACTCGAATGGGCCTTGGGCCAGATTCGAGCTTGGCCCACAACAGACTCGAATCAGGGTCTATAATTAGGGATAGACTCGAATAATTAGATGACTTTTTGCAGAATTCGTGAGGAATTAAGCAAGAGGCGATCTCGAGTTTATCAGCTAGGTGAGTGCCGTTTCGGAGAGAATTAGTTCGTAGGATCGTTCGTGTGTCGTTCGTTCAGCGTCTAATAGTCTCTGTGTTCCGTTGGTTGAGAGTTGTCCGTCTAACCGTCAACGAGGATTCCGCACTCGTTCACGGATCCGCGTCTAGATAGATCTTGCAGTCGTAGACCTTACAAGTGGTATCAGAGCCAGCGGAGTGTTTCTGGTGTTCTTCGTGTTCATCATATACATTCTAGGTTTCTTGACGCTAGTTGGACGGTTTTGCTCTCAAAAACGTGTTTCTGAGCTTAGCAAATTCATATTCGGGAAACACTTTATGGTTTTTCACGTTTTTGATCGAAATCATTGTTTTTCGTTTGAAAAATAGTGATTTAATCTGTAAAACGTCAAAAAATCAAAGTGTTAGCCGTTTTTCGAGTTTGCGGCGCTCGAATGTATAGGGGTAATTAGGGTTTCACTTTAGTCTCGAGTCTAACCTAAATACGCTCCTTTCGAGTCAATTTCAGAGAGTTTCGAGTCTACTTTGTTTCGAATCTGTTACTTCATTCGAATCTACTTTGTTTCGAGTCTGGTACTGTTTCGATTCTGTGCTTTGATTCTGCTGACATTCGAATCTGCTGAGCCTTCGATTCTAAGGACCATCGAATCTAAGGAGTTGTTCGAATCTGACATAATTTCGAATCTAATTGACTTTTAAGACTTAATCGAATTTAATCTCAAAAGATTTAATATTAATTAGTTTCGAATCTATCGAGATTCGAATAAGTTAATCTAAATCAGTTTCGAATTAAATTAATTAAGTTCAAATTCAATTTGTTTCACAAAAGATGTCAAATCTTCAGAAATTCATTGAGATGGATCACGAAGTTGGGAAGGCAAATGCACCACCTAAGCTGATGAAAGTTGAGGACTATTACTGGTGGAAGGACAGATTTACAGATTTTGTACGATTCAATGATATGCGCATGTGGGTGTGTATAGATGAAGGGTACATTCCGCCAGTATCTGAAGTTGAAGGCCGTCAAAAGGTCTTGTCATATCAGATGATGAAAGAGGATGACAAGAAACTATTTGAAGCTGAAAACAAAGCTTTCTCCATAATCCGTATGGCTTTACCTCAAGATATTTTACACACATTTCGGACTCAAAGGACGTCGAAGGAACTTTGGGTGTCTCTCCAGAAGAGGTGTGAAGGTAATCCTCGGGTGCGTAGAAAGCGTACAGAGCTGTTGACCCAACAATTTGCGATTTTCAAGGCAATTAAGGATGAACAGTTGGATGATATTATCACAAGGTTCTATCATCTGATAACGGAACTTGAAAGTCATGGAATTGAGTATTCGGACACTGACAAGAACAACAAGCTTCTTGATGCCCTACCAGCCAAATGGGCTATGTACGTGGCAATGATTAAGCTGAATGAGGACAAATATTATACTCAATCACTTGATGACATTGTGGGAACGTTGAGGGCATATCACTTCGAGATGATTAAGGCTGAGACTGATTACGAGCAAGTCCAGAATCCGGCAATGTATTTTGGAAAGACATCTAAATCATCAGTGACAGCTGAACCGAAGAGTGCTACAGCGTTTTTCACCGGAGAAACGTCATCACCACCAGAGTCCGAAGACTCACTGAATCGCGCGTTCTTAGGGTTCGGAAGATCGGAAGAACCGCAACCTCAAGTCCATCAGGCACCGACAAGTCAGAGCTATTCGAAGATGCCGATGAGCGCAAAGTCCGCAGAAGAACATTTGAATCTGCTTGCTTCCTTTGTGGCAGCTTATGGAAATTGTGTTCAAGGGAAAATCAATGACCCAGCTCTATGGGATGAAGATTACGATCAGGTCGACCCTGATGACTTAGAGGAAATGGATCTTAAGTGGCAACTGGCCATGGTGACCCAGAGGGTAAAAAGATTCATCAAGCGAACTGGGAGGAATCTGCAAATGAACAACAAAGGGATAGGATTTGATAAGTCTAAGGTCAAATGCTACAACTGTCAGGGATTGGGACACTTCGCCAGGGAGTGTCAAAGACCGAAGGTAGAGTCATACCAAGGACAGAGTCAGCATCAAGGACAGTACCAAAATCAGTCCCAACAAAGATACCTTCCGAGTTCCTCATCTGGTCAAGCCAATCTAGCGGGTCTACTATCCAATGTCACCTCTGACAGACAGCTAGATGGTACCTATGACTGGAGTTCACATCCTGAGTCCAATGCTAGAGCTTTCATGGCTGAAGTTACGGAGAATGGTTGTTAAGAAGACGAGCAGACCACAAGGGAAAATAGTCCGATGTGGGTAGAGAAGGCGAATGATCAGACCGTGCTGGAGTTTGCTGCTCAGATGGCCAACGTGGAATCTGATAACTCTAAGGTTAGTCTTTCTTATTCTCTATTTTCAGAATTATGTGCTTTGTGTGCTACTTTTAATGATAGGTTAAATCTAGTCTTAGAATCACATAAAACCATATCTGCTCAAAATGAAAACTTAAAAATAGAAAACGCTAGCCTAAATGATATAAAGCAAGATTTAAAAGAAAAGCTTAAGGCTGATGCTCAAGACGTAATAGTTCTAAAAGACAAACTGAGTGAGCAGTGTGTTAGGATAGAGCTTATGTATGAGCACGTAGAGGCCTTGACCAAAAGTCCGAAGGACAAGGACATAGAGCTAGCTGAAACAAAGGTTAAGGTAGCAGAGGCAAATAGCAAGCTGGAAAAGTTTAGGAATTCGAGCCTAAATCTAGGAAAAGTCTTAGATGCCCAAAGACAGTCTAAGAAGCCTGTAGGTCTAGGTTTTCACGAAATTCCTCCACCTTTCAATGCGAATTATGTGCCTCAGCCTCAGGAAAAAACTGACAAGTCAGTAGACTTAGAGGACCTACCTGAACCGACACCTGAGCCTACAGTTGATAATACACCTAAGGTGGTTGACTCAACCGTCAAGGTCAAGAAAGTGAAATTTGTGTCTTCCTCCAGTGAAACACCTGCAGGAAAACAGAAAATTTCATGGGCTGACCAGGTCGAAGAGACAGACACTGTAGATGTACCAAAGGAAGTAGACACTAGTGAGACACCTAGATCTAAGGGAACAACCAAAAAGTCCATGGATAAGATGTCTTGCTTTAGATGTCACGCGAAAGGGCATGTTGCTTCTCACTGTCCAATTAGGAAAGCAGATGTTACCCCTAAGACAGTGAATCCAACACCTGTTAAGCCCTCACCCAGTGTGGCAAGCAGCAGTAGTTCTCACCCTACCGAGAAAACTGTGCAGGCCGCACCCAAACAAGTTGTGAAAAACACACCGGTTAAGGTTGGACCAAAGGAAGTGATTAGGACAAATTCACCGAATCGTGTCAATAATCAATCTAGGTCAGCACCACAACAAGTCTATAGGAGCACCACACCTAGCAGGTCACACACTCCAGTTAGGTCTCATACTCCAGTTAGACAGTATGCACCGGTAAGAGCTCAGGGATCACAGTCAGAAATGGCATATAATAGGAATTATTCTAGAGCTCCACAACAAATGCCTACACCAAGGCAAAGAGTGAACTTAAATCACTCGGCACCACAACAGAATTCAGTTCAAAGGTCCAAGTCACCTGAACGGCGAGATGGGTACTTGAAAGAGTTCACGTATGTGGACGAGAATGGTATTACCAAGTCAGTCATGGCTTGGGTTCCCCGTGATAACTAACCTCTTTTCTTTCATGTGCAGGAGATAACTACAGGTCCAAACAACAAGTGGTTCGTCGACAGTGGTTGCTCCAGGCACATGACGGGGGAAAGAAATCTACTCACAGACTTCAAGGGAGGTAATAGGGGATTCGTATCATTCGCTGGTAACAAGGGTGGAAATATCACGGGTACTGGAGAAGTCACTAATGGGACGATTACTTTGGATCAAGTTTATCACGTTGATAAACTGGTTCATAATCTCATTAGTGTCTCTCAAATCTGTGATAAGAAGAACTCAGTGTTATTTACTGACACTGAGGCGTTAGTGCTAAAGCCTGGATTCAAGATACCTGAAGATTGGATATTGATGCGGGCGCCAAGGAAGAATGACTTGTACATGCTCGATATGAACAAGCCAGATACTTCGATGGGTCCGATCTGCTTACTATCAAAGCTTCAGAGACGGAGTCCGTACTGTGGCACAGACGCATGGCTCACCTGCACCTAAGGAAGATGAATTACATAACGAAGAATGGACTGGTGCAGGGTGTGCCATTGAAGAGTTTTCAGTTCGAGGACAAGTGTCTACCTTGCATGAAGGGAAAACAACACAAGAAGACACACAAGTCCAAGAAGCAGAATTCCATAGCCTCAACATTCGATCTGTTGCACATGGACCTTTTCGGCCCAATCAACAAAAGGAGTATTGGAGGTAGTTGGTACTGCTTAGTTATCACCGACGATTACTCACGTTTTTCTTGGGTTTTCTTTTTAGGTACAAAGGACGAGACGGCTGCAAGGCTCATCGGGTTCTTGGACCAAGTGGAGAACTCATACGAAACTAGGGTTAAAAATATTCGTAGTGATAATGGAACTGAATTCAAAAACACTGTAATTGGTGTATATTGCCTATCAAAGGGCATAGTGCATCAATTCAGTGCACCATATGAACCTCAACAGAATGGGGTGGCCGAACGTAAAAATAGAACTTTGATTGAGGCTGCAAGGACTATGCTTTCGGATTCAAAGCTTCCTACCATGTTTTGGGGGAGGCAGTGAATACCGCGTGCCCCATTTTAAACCGAGTCCTTACAGTCAAATCATTGAACAAAACATGCTATGAAATTTTGAATAAACGGCCACCTAACTTAACTGGATTCGAACCGTTTGGAGTACCATGCACACTTTTAAGAACAAAACATCAACCGAAGTTTGGTGAAAAGGCTGACGAAGGATACTTCCTAGGTTATGTGCCAAACTCACCAAACAAATGGGTGTTTAACAAAACAACTGGTACTGTGGAGATTGTGTATAACATTGAAGTCACAAGTTATACACATGAACCCCAAACTGGTCCGGAATGGATATTTGACTATGATAAGTTATTTGAGTCATTTAACATTCCTCTGGATGCTAATGCAGGTACAATCGAGAAGGACATGGCGACGTTGCATCTGAACGACGATGGCCAAATCTTTCCAAGGACCACGTTCGAATCTACATCCGAGCCTACTGCGACTGTAGATGGATCTCCAGAAGTTGCTGATCAAGAGGCACCTAACACTGAGAATCAGACTCAAGCTTCAAGTTCTAACTCTGAGGAAAACGTCCGTGAGGAGGAAAATGTAGAAGCTGAGCCTGTTCCCCATTTAGGTGAAATAGGATCCAACTTAGGAGATAATCTAAGGGTTGATGAAATAGAGACCTCTAGGATTAACAAGAACCATCCAATAGATAGCATCATAGGAAATCCTAACGAGGGTGTGAGGACTCGGAGTAGTGTAAATAACAACACTGTGTTGTTGTCGATGATAAACGACTCTGAGGCATATCACACATGTCTATATTCGTGTTTCATATCGCAAGTAGAGCCCAAAAATGTGCAAATGGCACTTAAGGACAACTCTTGGGTTGAAGCGATGCAGGAAGAACTTTCACAATTTAGGAAACTAGAAGTGTGGGAGTTAGTTCCGTTACCTCGAGGGGAGTTTGCAATAGGAACCAAATGGGTTTTTAAGTGCAAGAGAGACGATCGGGGTATAGTCACGCGCAACAAGGCTAGATTAGTTGTAAAGGGTTTCAACCAAGAGGAGGGAATCGATTACAACGAAGTTTTTGCACCAGTAGCAAGGCTGGAAGCCATTAGGTTGTTTCTAGCGTTTGCCTCCTTCAAAGGCTTTAAGGTATATCAACTGGACGTTAAGAGTGCTTTCCTGTATGGGAAAGTGAAGGAGTTGGTGTATGTAGAACAACCGCCCGTATTTACAGATCCTAAATATCCTGATAGAGTATATCGCTTAGATAAGGCTCTTTATGGATTACATCAGGCACCTAGGGCGTGGTATGAGACTTTATCCAACCATCTTTTAGAAAACGGTTTTGAAAGGGGTAGGATAGATAGTACTCTATTTGTGAAGGGGAAGGGTGATCACTTTATCTTGGTACAAGTGTACGTCGATGATATCATTTTTGGATCATCAGACGAACAGATGTGCAAAGATTTCGAAAAGGTGATGAAGTCTAAGTTCGAGATGAGTGCTATGGGGGAGTTGAATTTCTTTTTAGGGTTACAAGTTGACCAAAAGAAGGAAGGGATGTTTATCCATCAAACTAAGTATGTCTATGACATATTAGAACGGTTTGGGATGGAGGGAACTAAGTTGACTGCCCACTTCAGCACGCCGATTCAAGTGAATCACAATCTCGGGCCGGGTACTGAAAGTGATACCGATGTGGATCCGACTTTATATCGGGCCATGATTGGGTCACTTATGTATTTAACTGCTTCAAGACCTGATATTATGTTTGCTGTTTGTATTTGTGCTAGGTTTCAAGCGAATCCGAAGGAGATGCATATGAAAGCTGTGAAGCGGATTGTACGATACCTCAAGTCGAAACCGAAGCTGGGACTTTGGTATCACGCGGAGGGAGATCTAGAGTTGGAAGCATTCACGGATTCTGACTACGGAGGATGCAGCTTGACGCGCAAATCTACAACTGGAGGTTGTCAGTTCCTAGGAGGGAGACTGGTGTCCTGGCAATGCAAGAAACAAACGTCGGTAGCCGTGTCAACGTGCGAGGCCGAGTATGTTGCTGCTGGTAGTTGCTGCTCACAGGTTCTGTGGATACAACAACAATTGCGGGATTACGGTTTGGCTTACACTCAAACTCCTATTAGGATGGACAATCAATCTACAATTGCTATAACTAATAATCCGGTTAAACACAGTAAAACAAAGCACATAGACATAAGGCATCATTTTATTCGTGATTGTGCTGAAAAGAACTTAATCAAACTGGTAAAGGTGGCAACAGAAGATAATAATGCAGATTTGTTTACCAAAGCGTTTGATAAGTCACAGTTTGAGTATTTAATTTAACTGAATGGAATGCGCAACCCAGAGTAATTTGACCTTAGTAGTAGTAAGTTTATTTTCTTTTAGAGTCATAGTATTTCTTTCTTTACAGTAGTCTGCTAATTTAGGTAAGTTTCTAGTTTTAGTAAGTTTCTATTTTTAGTAAGTTAGTAGGTTAGCTTATTTTTACTGCTTTTTCTTATGTAAAACAAAAAAAAAGAGAGAAAATTACAAAAATACAAAAAAAGAGAATATCAGAAAGGAGTTAAGTCTTAGATTCATAGGCTCAAAGTGACGAAAATTAGCACCGTCGTTACAGCCTCTAAGTATTTAGGCTTTCACACATAATGCAACTAAATCCTAAGTGTTATACTTTACTTAGTTTGATGTGTTGGTAGGCATAATACATATAGGGAATCTCAAGGCTAATAAAATATTCTAGAATTAGTCAAGCGTGTCACTAACTTAGATATATGACCAATCGATCTTAATTTTTATGTACAAGACATACAAACATTGAGTCTAAATGAGGTATGCAAACTTTCTAGGGATGTATGACAACATCTAATACATCTGAAAATGGATAGAATAGAAATATCATGTAAAACTGAGAGTCGAAAACATGCAACTCTGTTGTACGTAAGTACAGACCTGTTGTCTCTGTTTAGATTCGGGTTAGCAGACATGTCGCTTTGTTGTACGTCAGTACAGACCTGTCACCGCTATCTGCTAACTTTAAAAATAAACCTTAAGTCGAACTAAGACACTTTGTTGTATGAGAATACAGACCTGTGTCCGATGTTTGTCTTTTAAAGAAAGTTTGCAAATACCAACAAGTTAGAATCTTTGTCTGTGTGCCTTGATCATAAAAGTATGTCTATGTCTGAGTCACGTAAGATAATTTCCTGATAAATAAAAAGGCCAAGGGATATTCCGAAATGTAGAATGTTTAACAGGGTAAAATACCAACAATTGGCTAAATAAGTATGTCACAACAAACAATCAAAGGAATCAAAAATTCCTAAGTGTGAAAGTTTAAGTACTGAAAGTGAGTATCAGACATCGCTATCTGATTGAACCTTTCTTAGACTATACTCATCAAAAATATGTTGTTAAGTATTTAGCTTAGATTGTAAATTTTTCTTAAGTCTAGATTAAATTTTTGGTCAAAATTTTATTTTACTTTATTTTATTTTATTTTTACCTTAGTTTATTTTATTTTATTTTATTTTAGTTTAATTTTTACTTAGGTAAAAGGTCAAAAGTTACTGAGGGTGCATTCAAAGTTGAATAAAATAAACATTGCGTGAAATATCTGTTGCTTAGGGTAAAAGAGTTGGCATAGTTTATCTGGTTACACGATACCGTAGAAAAAAGTTGGAAAAGTTGAATTTATTTCAAAATTTTCGAAAATTTTTCTAAGTATTGGTGGTTTCGAATCTAAGACAGACTCGAAGCAGTAAGACTTCGAATCTGTCAGTAGATTCGAATCTACACTTAGACTCGAAGGTTGGTTGTATAAATAGGTCAACAGTGAAGTCATTTAAGACTTACTGTTTTCGAATCTATACACTCGAGTCTAAAGGCGATTTCGAATCTATTTCTTCGAATCTATCGGATTTCTACTAAACGACATTTTGTCGACTTTGAAGACGTTGTGTTCGATTCTACAGACACTTCTAGGTATAATCAACCGGATTGAACAAGATTTGTATAGTTTTATACACAATTTTAGGCTAAAACATCAAATTTTGAAGTTTTATGGGTCAAAATAGGGTTTTTGCTAAATAACTAAGTTTGGACCTATAAAATATCAAATTAAGGGCATAAATCATTGATTAGAACCTAGTTGAACTAATGTATGTGATTTACCAAGTTCAAAATGGTTAAAATCGTGGGTTTTAGTTGAAAAATCAGACGTCGGGGCTTCGAGTCTATTCCTGGACCTTCGAATCTGTTCATGGGTTTCTCGAATCTGTCATTAGATTCGAGATGACCATGATATTCGAATCTGTCCATTAGACTCGAAGAGGGACTCTTCGAATCTGTCCATTACACTCGAATATGGACACTTCGAATCTGTTACTTTCGAATCTGTACTTTATTTACTTTGTTTAATTTAAATTTTATTAAACTTGTGGAAATTTAATTGTGTTAGATTTTGTATTTAATCAAGTACAAAATAAAACAAATTTTGAATTTAAACAAGTTTATTGATTTTTAATGAGTCTAACAGTTTTATTTATTGTGCAGATATGGCAGTTCGCGCTTTTGTCCCGAAGCATAATATGGTCCTTAATCCAGATAATAATATCCCTGAGGCGCAGGGTTTTCGTGAAGTTTTGGACTTCCTAGCTGAGTCTAGGATTAGCTATGCTTTGTATCATAACATTCCAATTGTAATTTCGTATGTACGCCAGTTTTACGATCATTTACAGGTGGACTGTACTGTCACCCCGACAGTTATCAGAACCAGAATCGCTGGCCAGCCTCTAGTCTTCTCAGCAGATATGTTGCGCCAAGTGCTACAGTTGGGTTCTCAAGAACAAGAAGATGGGCCTATTGACTTTCCATTAAGTATTAGGCAGACTGCTTTTCTGAGAATGGGCTACAGTTTAGATGTGACAAAGTCGTCATACATGAAGAGTGGCCTGATTGGGCAATGGAGATTCCTGGTGCACGTATTCATGGTCTGTTTTGCGCCAAAGAAAGCTGGCTTTGATTACATAGTATCAAAGATCCAATCTGGAGTTATTGCATTGGTATATAATCGGAAGTTCAGCTTTTCGCAGATGTTCTTCTCGGAGTTCGTTCATCAAATTACGGCTCCAGAAAGGGAACGATTCTTGTTGTACCCAAGGTTCATTATGATGCTGATAAGGCATTTCTTGCCAGACTTGCCGCCGTCAAATGATTCTCTGAGTGTTAACATTATGGACAAACGGATTTTCGCTGATTGTTCCTCACACCGAGGAAGATTGGTTGTTCCTGTTGCTCGTCCATTGTTCGGAGCTATAGTGGATAGGGATTTTCAAGCCCCGGAAGTTGCCAACTGGGCAGGGGTTGTTGAGTTTCCACAACAACAACAACAGCAACAACATCAACAGCAACAACAGCCTCGTGCTCGGCCGCGTGACCCAAGACGCCGACAAAGACCAACCGCGAGTCAAATCCAGGTTTCCAGGCCTTCTACGAGCGAACAGCCCCAAGCACAGGAAGCAGGGCCTTCAAGTGCCATTCCTGAATCTGAGCAGATTGCTCAAACCTTGGAAGAAATATGGGCATCTGGTCCACATGCCAATGAAGATGTGGCAGCAGCATTAGTGGATGAGCTGCTTAGTCCCCCAGTAGATACAGATGATGTATTTAGAGATGTGGAGGAATACGAGCCAGAAGGGGCAGATGACGGATTAACATCCTCGGAATCCGACTCAGAATCCGCGGACGTTCCGGCAGCTGCAGTTCCAGATATTCAAATTGGAACTTATGGTTCGAGATTGATTATAAATGAGGGTGGTTCGAGGAGGCGCGTGAACAGGGAATTGGAAGAGTCTGATTTTGAAGAAGAGGAAGTTCCTCAACTAGTGACAAGGCAACGGGCCAAACGTCACAGGTTCATGCAAGGATCGTCTTCAGCTCCTATAGATCAACCAGAAATTCCACAACATCAAGAACCTCAAACCACCACTCCACCACCACCACCACCTCAAGATGAACCGTATATACCATCACCGTTCATCCCTACTCCTATACAGTCCATTCCATCTGCCTCGACCACATACACTGACAATCAAAGGTTTCTGCAGCTTAAAGCCCGCGTTGACTTCCAGAATGTCCAAATCTTAAGCCTAACAAAGGCGATCGGAGAAATTCAGACTCATAATGCAAATCTTGATAAAGAAAATGCCGATTTGAAGAAGATTGTGGAGCAAGTCCAGGAAGAGAATGTAGAAATCAAAACTTTTGTTTGCGATCAGGCGGCTGAGATAAGGTCGATGCGCTCCCTAATTGAGCAGTTAATGAAAAATTTACAGGCTCAGGGGGAGACATCGTGCCGAGATCAGGAAGTGCAGAGAAGAGATGATAATGAAGGCGATGATCCCGGTGCGAATAAAGAGTTTGAGTCTGTAGATTTTCATGCAGCTCAAGTTACACAAGTTGAGGGGGAGCCTAGTCAAGGCGAAGGAGAAAGAGGTGAGGCCAGTTCATCTAAACAGCCTACAGACTTTGAGATCAGTGAGATGATTGAAGCGCTCATGGATCTCGATGATGATCCACTGGATGTAGGTTTTGATAACGAAGATGAAGAGCTGGAAGAAGGGGAGTTTGTGCCAGAGGAGATAGTCGACTGGCGGTCGGATGATGAAGTACTTGCTGATGAGGATGATGAAGATGACGAGATAGTTGTGCAGCAGAATCCTATCACTGATACTTACATGATTGATGGAAATAAAATTGTCGATGCAGATATAGTTAATGTTGCATTGAATCCTCAGCCATCGACAGAAGACAGAGATCTGCAGCTATTTATAATAAAGAGAAAAGACGGGCTTCAGTACATGAGGCGAACTTTAAAAGCGTTCAACTCCCTGCCAAAAATCGAAATCACTGCGCTAGCTTGGAAAGATCTTATAAACATTGGCAATGATCCCTACGCGAGCGTAATCGAAAGAATCATAAGAAAGGAAGGGAGATCAAGGAAGTTCGAACGTTTGAATCCAAGGGTCGGGAGAAGAGTAGAGGATCCGTCACGTATTGATCCTCTAACTGGACGACCTTGGATGAGGATTCACTATAAGCCGGCTAGATGTCTTAGGAGGGTTCCTCTCAAGCCAATGCCACAAAATATTCTGAAGAATCTGAAATGGTGGTATGCTGACACGGAAACTGGGGAAGCGGTTATGGAAGACTTAGAAGAAAATGTTATTCTTAGAGTCTATGACCCGCTTCACCTGGTAAACCTATCTAAAGAAGATCTGCAGATTTTGTATAATTGTAAGATTTCCAGTGACGCACATATGGATACTGAGGCTAGTAAGTATGAAAATGTGGTCAAGGTATGCATCGAGAAAGGTCTGTATGCTGGTAGTGTTTTGAATCAATAAATAAACCAAGTTCTTAAATCAAATGTGTGAATTATTAGAAGCTATCGTCAAGGGGGAGTCTGTTGGTACATCCCGTGTGACGATAGCAGTCTAAGTGGTCTTACATTGTGATTTAGCATGTGTTTGCTATAAATATATTATATATGATTGATGCTTATTAGTGTTTGTATGTTTGAACTTGATGTAACGTATTACAAGAAGTTCAAACATAAAGTTCAAAGATAAAATCAATCATAAGGTAATATCATAAGTTTTATCACTTAAGAGTTTAAGTATTTTGGCTAGATTCGAATTTCTTAAGGGAATACATTCGAATCTGAGATAGATTCGAATGAGTCCATAGATTCGAATAGGCTAGATTCGAATCTGTCAATATGGACAGATTCGAATGGGCCTTGGGCCAGATTCGAGGTTGGCCCACAACAGACTCGAATCAGGGTCTATAATAAGGGATAGACTCGAATAATTAGGAGACTTTTTGCAGAATTCGTGAGGGATTAAGCAAGAGGCGATCTCGAGTTTATCAGCTAGGTGAGTGCCGTTTCGGAGAGAATTAGTACGTAGGATCGTTCGTGTGTCGTTCGTTCAGCGTCTAATAGTCTCCGTGTTCAGTTAGTTGAGAGTTGTCCGTCTAACCGTCAAAGAGGATTCCGCACTCGTTCACGGATCCGCGTCTAGATAGATCTTGCAGTCGTTGACCTTACAGACTTAGGTGTCTCACTAGTGTCTGGTTCTTTTGGTGCATCTATAGTGACTGGTTCATCATCCTGATCATTAAAGTCAATTTTGTGTTTTCCTACAGGTGTATCAATAGAGGATGACACAAATTTAACTTTCTTAATCTTAACATTGCTATCAGCCACCTTAGGCACATTTTCTTTTACAGGTTCAGACACTGGTTCAGGTATTTCCTCTGAGTCTACTGATTCAAAAGGGCGATCTCGAGTTTATCAGCTGATAGTGAGTGTTTCCGGAGAGAATCATTGCGTAGGTTCGTTCGTGGTCGATCGTACAACGTTGTGTGTTGGTACACCCTGTGTGATGATAGCAGTCTAAGTGATCTAACATTTTGGTTTAAGTAATATTCAAGTATTGGGTATTAGCAAGTGTTTGATATATATGTTTATATATGTTGGATAATTATTATTGATTGTATGTTTGAACTTAATGTAACGTATTACAAGAAGTTCAAACATAAAGATCAAAGATAAAATCAAACATAAGTTAAAAACATAAGTTTCAAATACAGGTTTAATATCTGAAAGTCGAATTTAGGTTAAATTCGAATTCACAAGTTAATCAGATTCGAATCTATAGCAGATTCGAATGTGTTCCAGTAGGCAGATTCGAGAGTGTCACAGGGGACAAACTCGAATGGACTTTGGGCCTGATTCGAGTTTGGCCCATGACAAACTCGAATTAGCCTCTATAATTACGGATAGACTCAATTTATTAGCAGACTTTTTGCAGAACTCGTGAGGGATTAAGCAAATAGGCGATCTCGAGTTTATCAGCTAATTGAGTGTTCTTTCGGAGAGAATCTTCTAGTAGGTGCGTTCTTGGTAGTTCGTACAGCTCGTTGATAGTCTCCGTGTTCCGTGTGAGAGTTGTTACCGTCAACCCGTTAACGAGGATTCCGCACTCGTTGATGGTCTCGCGTCTAGATAGATCCGTAGTGTGTGTGTCGCATGTGCCATCTTCTCAACAGTTAGCAGATATATTTACTAAAGGTCTTCCTTCACAGTTGTTTTTAAATTTTAAGTCTAGTCTTAGCATTCGTCCTCCTCCAGCTCCGATTGTTAACATGGGTGTTTTGTATTGTATCGAACCCCCCCACATGGTAGCGATCCAACTAAAGATTTTGATTCCAGTGGGGGTGTGTTAAATAATGATTTATGATGTATAGTGTAGGGGTCTCTTGTGTAAATATGTACTCTTTATATTCTGTTGATTGAATGCTATACACCCTTGAGGGTTTCCACACACTTTAGCATTAAATCTTGGTTTTATTCCACATGTGAACCAAATTTACTTAATATTATCACCCCAGACAATTGCACTGCACATGATCTTTGGGAAGCACTCGATGCTCATTTTCTGAATAATAAATTATCTCGTAGTCTTCAACTTCAAACTCTTTTTCGAAATACCAAAAAGGGCGACCTTTCCATTACAGATTACTGTCACACCCTTAAAGATATTGTCGATTCCCTAGCTGATGTTGACACCAAAATCACTGATCAGGATCTAGTATTGCAAATTCTACAGCACTTACCGTTATCCTATCAAAGTTTAATTGATGTCATCACCCACACCAAACCTTTTCTTGAAGCCAAAAACATGTTATTGTTACATGAATCCCGAGAAGACCAGCCTGAGCCTACCATTGAACCTCAACCTTCCCTCAGTTCTGCCCTATACTCCTCGTCTGCCACTAATAATAATGGAAAAGGCAAAAATAAAAATAATCGGGGAAACAGAAACACAGGTCGTGTTGCGTCTAAGGGTAATACGGGGGGGGGGGGGGGGGGGTTCTTTTAACAGCACTGCTTCTTTTACAGGTAACTCCCGTGATGCAGGTCAATTCAGTGCTCCGCCAGCTTTTAACATTCAACTCCTTCAGCTTCTTCAGAATGCTCTGATACCATGCTAAAGTGTGTGGAAACCCTCAAGGGTGTATTGCATTCAATCAACAGAATATAAAGAGTACATATTTACACAAGAGACCCTTACACTATACATCATAAATCATTATTTAACACACCCCCCACAGTCGGAGCTGGAGGAGGACGAATGCTAAGACTGGACTTAAAATTTAAAAACAACTGTTTAGGAAGACCTTTAGTAAATATATCTGCTAACTGTTGAGAAGATGGCACATGCGACACATGCACTTGCCCCAAAGCAATACGTTCTCTTACAAAGTGTAAGTCTATTTCCACATGTTTGGTACGTTGGTGCTGAACTGGGTTATTTGCTAAATACATGGCACTTACATTAACACAAAAAACAACTGTGGCACGTGAAAGAGGTAAATGTAATTCAATCAAAAGATTACGAAGCCAGGCAGATTCAACAACAACATTGGCAATACCACGATATTCAGCTTCTGCACTAGAACGGGATACAACATGTTGGCGTTTTGAGGACCAAGAAACAAGATTGTGACCCAAGAAGATGCAGAACCCAGAGGTGGACCGGCGTGTTTCGGGACAGCCGGCCCAATCAGCATCAGTGTAACAGACCAAACGATTTATAGAAGATGGGCGGAGAAAAAGACCATGAGATAAAGTACCCTTAACATAACGAAGAATGCGTTTGAGGGCATTCAGATGTGGTTGGCGAGGATCATGCATGTACAGACATATTTGTTGTACAGCATAGGAGATTTCCGGACGAGTGATCGTGAGGTACTGCAACGCACCTGCGAGACTTCGATAAAGAGTCGGATCATCGACCGGTTTGCCAGATGAGGGTAGTTTAGACTTTGTCTCAGCCGGTGATGAGCAAGGATGACAATTGTCCATGCCAGCACGAGAAATGATTTCTTGGGCAAAAACTGATTGAGACAGAAAAAGGCCCGAAGAAGAGCGTATAGCGGAGACCCCTAGAAAGAAGGAGAGAGCGCCAAGGTCAGTCATTTTGAACTCAGATGAGAGACGAGAGATAACCTGATTGACCAAATTTTGGGAGGAAGCAGTCAGAATAATGTCATCGACATAGAGTAGAAGATAAATTGTATCACGACCGTGATGGTAAACGAAGAGAGAGCTGTCAGATTTACTTGAATGGAAACCGAGGGAAGTAATGAAGACAGCGTAGCGATGAAACCAAGCACGGGGAGCCTGTTTTAGACCGTAGAGGGCTTTTCGAAGGCGACAAACATGCTCTGGGAAGGTAGAATGAACATAGCCAGGAGGTTGTTTCATATAGACTTCCTTCGATAATTCGCCATTGAGAAAAGCATTTTTAACATCAAGCTGATGAATCGGCCAGCTTAGGGAGAGGGCAATGCTTAGGACCATTCTAACTGTAACTGGTTTGACAACAGGGCTGAAAGTTTTGTCATAGTCAAAACCAGGCATTTGAGAAAAGCCTTGAGCTACCAGACGACCCTTGTAACGCTCAAGGCGACCATGACTATCGAACTTATGGCGATATAACCAACGGCAGCCAACAATGTTGACTTTTGGTGGAGGAGGAACAAGATCCCACGTGTGATTGGAGAGAATGGCAGACATTTTAGCGTCCATGGCTACCTTCCAATTGGGATCACGAATCGCCTGAGCAGAAGACTTGAGAATTGGGGAGAGAGAGTCAACTGCAGAAAGATTGAAGATGTGAGGAGGAATGAGACTGCCGGTGCGTGAGCGAGTCGTCATGGGATGGGTGGAGGTGGGGTCCTGATGAGGGGGAGAAGTGGTGGCTACAGGAGCGGGTTGCACAGAGGTACTGTGCGGAGAGTGAGGAGAACCAGACGATTGAGGTTGAGTATCGACTGTAGGTGCATCTTCATTTGTGATGGGCATATTATCCGAGGTAGGCGAGGTAGAAGGAGGAGAAGAGGGACTGGTGGATGAGGATGCAATGTGTTCATTTGTCATCAAAGAGGGTGTGGTGACATCATCAGAGAACACATCATACTCAGAGGGAGAGGGTGGTGCATTAAACGATGCATAGGAAAAATGATCTTCATCAAAAATCACATGGCGAGAGATAATAATACGATGAGTGACGAGATCATAGCATCGATGACCCCGATGACAAGGAGAAGGGCCGAGATAGACACAAGCAGTGGAGCGAGGGGAGAGCTTGTTTGGTGCCGTAGAAGATAGGTTTGGATAACAGAGGCACCCAAAAACACGTAGGTGTGTGAAGTCCGGGAAAGTGTCGTACAAGACTTCAGATGGGGTTTTTGAAGCCAGAGTGGTAGTAGGAAGAATGTTCAGAAGATGAACAGACATGGTGAGTGCTTCAACCCAGAATTTAGGTGGAAGGGATGCTTGAAAAAGAAGCGTGCGTACCACATTGTTGATGGTGCGAATGGCTCGTTCAGCTTTGCCATTTTGTTGGGAAGTACAGGGACACGAAAAATGAACTTTAATGCCATGTTTTTGGAAAAGTTCAAGTAATTTGGTGTTGTTAAATTCACGGCCGTTGTCACACTAAAAGGATTGTATATCGGATTTAAACTGATTTACAACATAGGCACGGAAATTAGCAAAAACTTGAAACACATCAGATTTAGCACGCAAAGGGAACACCCATAAGAAATGAGAATAATCATCCAAAAACAGTATATAATATTTAAAACCACTCAAACTTGATACAGGAGATGTCCACAAGTCGGAATGAACCAGTTCAAAAATTCGTGAAGTCTTTGTTAAAGACTTTGAAAAAGACAAACGACAGTGTTTACCTAGTTGACAAGCGTGACACATAGGTAACAGTGCATTGGAACAAGAAATAAAGTTATGAGAACGTAAAAAATTAAAGGTAGTGGTGCCCGGATGACCAAGACGACGATGCCACACATCAGGAGCCACGGCAACCATAGCGGTGGCAGATGGCATGGAAGGCAGAGAAGGCTGTAGAACGGGGTAGAGATCACCAGTACTGTCAGAGCGACGAAGAAGACGCCCTGTATTAAGATCCTTTATGGAGAAACCAAAAGGATCAAAGTCAACAGAAACCCAATTATCAATAGTGAACTTACGCACGGAAATGAGATTCTTAACCATTTGATCAGAAACAAGTACATTTTTCAGTGCCAAGTGATTTTGTGATAAGGGAAGAAATGTATCACCAATGTAAGAAACCGGAAGTAAAGCACCATTACCAACCATGATTACTTTTGACTTACCACAAGGTTTAAGAGAAAGTAAGTTACATTGGTTGACGGTCAACGAGTGCGGAATCCTCATTAACGGGTTGACGGTAATGCACTATGCCCTTTGAGAGGCAATATACACCAATTACAGTGTTTTTAAACTCAGTTCCATTATCACTACGAAGCCTTTTAACCCGTGTTCCATAGGAATTCTCCACTTGGTCTAAGAACCCGATGAGCTTGGAAGTCGTCTCGTCCTTTGTACCTAGAAAGAAAACCCAAGAAAATCGTGTGTAATCGTCAGTGATTACTAAACAAAACCAACTATCTCCTATACTCCTTTTGTTGATTGGTCCGAAAAGATCCATATGCAACAAATCGAATGTAGAGGTTATGAAATTCTGAGTCTTGGACTTGTGTGCCTTCTTATGTTGTTTGCCCTTCTTGCATGGTATACACTTGTCCTCGAACTGAAAACTCTTCATAGGCACACCTTGCA
The DNA here is from genome assembly GCA_020465985.1 of Centrapalus pauciflorus. NCBI lineage: Eukaryota > Viridiplantae > Streptophyta > Magnoliopsida > Asterales > Asteraceae > Centrapalus > Centrapalus pauciflorus. The sequence goes on from JAANYP010005260.1 coordinate 29,790, forward strand.
CCAACCCATTCTTCGTTATGTAGTTCATTTTTCTTTGGTGCAAGTGAGCCATGCGTCTGTGCCACAACACTGATTCAGTTTCCGAAGCTTTTGACAGTAAGCAGATCGGACCCATCGAAGTTTCCGTCTTGTTCATATCGAGCATGTACAAGTCATTTTTCCTTGGAGCCCGCATCAATATCCATTCTTCAGGTATCTTGAATCCCGGTTTTAGCACTAACGCTTCAGTGTCAGTAAACAGCACTGAATTCTTCCTATCACAGATTTGAGATACACTAATGAGATTATGAACCAGTTTATCAACGTGATAAACTTGGTCCAAGGTAATCGTCCCATTAGTGACCTCTCCAGTACCAGTGATGGTTCCACCCTTGTTTCCTGCGAATGATACAAATCCCCGATTCCCACCCTTGAAGTCTGTAAGAAGACTTCTTTCCCCTGTCATGTGCCTGGAGCATCCACTGTCGACGAACCATTTGTTGTTTGGACCTGTGGTTATCTCCTGCACATAAAGGAAAATAGGTTAGTTATCACGGGGAACCCAACCCATAACTGACTTGGTTATACCATTCTCGTCCACATATTTAAACTCTTTCAAATACCCATCTCGCCTTTCAGGTGACTTGGGTCGTTGAACAGGAGTTTGTTTTGGTGCCGAGTGATGTAAATTCACTCTTTGCCTTTGTGTAGGCATTTGTTGTGGAGCTCTTGAATAATTCCGATTATATTGCATTTCAGATTGAGATCCCTGAGCTCTAACCGGTGTGTAATGTCTAACAGGAGTGTGTGACCTAACTGGAGTGTATGCCCTGCTAGGTGTTGTGCTCCAATAGACTTGTTGAGGTCCTGACCTACATTGATTAGGGACTCTATTCGGTGAATTAGTCCTAACCACTTCATTTGGTCTACCTTTTACCGGTATTTGTTTCAAAACCTGTTTTGGTGTAGCCTGCACAGTTTTCTCGGTATTCTTAGAATTACTAGTGCTCGCCACACTTGTTGAAGGTTTAGCTTGTTCTGGCTTCCCTGTCTTAGGTGTAGTATCAACTTTCCTATGCGGACAGTTAGAAGCGACATGTCCCCTCTCGTGACATCTAAAGCATGACATCTTGTCAATTGGCTTCTTGTGTGAGCCCTTTGACTTAAGAGTGTCACTAGTGTCTGGTTCTTTTTGAACATCTATTGTGACTGGTTCATCATCCTGATCATTAAAATCAATTTTTTGTTTTCCTGTAGGTGTTTCACTAGAGGAAGACACAAATTTGACTTTCTTAATCTTGAAGTTTGTATCAGTCACCTTAGGTGTATTTTCTTTTACAGGCTCAGACACAGGTGCAGGTATGTCCTCTAAGTCTACTGATGTCTCAGTTTTCTCCTGAGGTTGAGGCACGTAGTTTGCAATAAAAGGAGGAGGAATCTCATGAAATCCTAGACCTACATGCTTTTTATATTGGCGTTGAGCATCTAAAACTTTTCCTAGGTTCAGACTTGAGTTCCTAAACTTCTCTAGCTTACTATTGGCCTCTGCTACCTTCACCTTAGTTTCAGCTAGCTCTATGTCTTTGTTCTTAAGATCTTTGGTCAAGGCCTCTACATGCTCATACATCAGCTCTAACCTAACACACTGCTCACTCAGCTTGTCTTTCAGAACTATTACATCTTGAGCATCAGCCTTAAGTTTATCCCTAAGATCTTGCTTAATGTCATTCAGGCTAGCATTATCAGATTTTAAAGACTCATTTTGAGCAGATATGTTTTTATGTGATTCTAATAGTAGATTCAACCTGTCGTTAGAACTAACACATAACATGCATAATTCATGAAAAATAGATTAATTCAGACTAACCTTTGTGTGGTCGGATTCCACGTTGGCCATTTGAGCGGCAAACTCCAGAAGCGTCTGATCATTCGTCTTCTCCACCCACATCGGACTGCTGTCCCTTGTGGTCTGCTCTTCCCCTTCACATCCATTCTCCGTGACTTCAGCCATAAAGGCTCTAGCGTTAGATTCCGGATGTGAGCTCCAGTCGTAAGTACCATCCAGCTGTCTGTCTGATGTTACGTTTGATAACAGACCAGCTAGATTGGCTTGACTGGAAGATGAACTCGGAAGGTATCTCTGTTGAGACTGATTCTGAAACTGTCCATGATGCTGATTCTGCCCTTGGTAAGTATCTACCTTCGGTCTCTGACATTCTCTGGTGAAGTGTCCCAGACCTTGACAATTGTAGCATTTGACTTTGGACTTATCAAAGCCAATCCCCTTATTATTCATAGTCAGATTCCTCCCAGTCCGTTTGATGAATCTTTTAACCCGTTGGGTTACCATGGCCAGCTGCCATTTGAGATCCATCTCCTCAAGATCGTCAGGGTCTACCTGATCATAGTCTTCATCCCAGAGTGCAGGATCTTTTATTTTCCCTTGAACGCAGTTCCCGTATGCGGCCACAAATGACGCAAGCAAGTTCAAATGTTGTTCGGCCGATTTAGCGCTCATGGGCATCTTAGAGTAGCCCTGAGATGTTGATGCCTGTGTTGCTTGAGGTTGCTGTTCTTCAGATCTACCCAACCCTAAGAACGCTCTATTCAGTGTGTCATCAGTCTCCGCTGGTGACGACGTTTCTCCGGTGAAAAACGCTGTAGCAGTCTTCATATCAGGTGCCGCTGAAGGTTTTGTTGATTTCACAAAATACATGGCTGGATTTTGGACTTGTTCATAATCTGTTTCGGCCTTCAGTAGCTCGAAATGATACGCCCGCAACGTTCCCACTATATCCTCCAATGATTGAGCATAGTACTTATCTTCATTAAGCTTAATCATGGCCACATACATCGCCCATTTGGCTGGTAAGGCATCAAGAAACTTACTGTTCTTTTCTGTGTCATTATACTCAATCCCATGACTTTCAAGCTCTGTCAGCAAATGATAAAAGCGGGTGATGGTATCGTCCAGCTGTTCATCCTTCAAAGCCTTGAAAATAGCAAACTGATGTTCAACAACTCCATGCGCTTCCTTCGAACCCTCGGATTACCCTCACACCTCTTTTCCAGCGACTCCCAAAGCTCCTTAGATGTCTTTTGAGTCCAGAATGTGTGTAGTATATCCTGAGGCAAAGCCATTCTAATAATCGAGAAAGCTCTGTTCTCGGCTTCATATAGTTTCTTATCATCCTCCTTCATCATTTGGTATGATAAGACTGTTTGACGACCTTCAACTTCTGAGATAGGTGGAATGTATCCTTCGTCAATACATACCCACATTCGCATGTCGTTGAAACGCAAAAAATCGGCAAACCGATCTTTCCACCAGTAGAAGTATCACACGGAGGGAGATCTAGAGTTGGAGGCGTTCACGGATTCTGACTACGGAGGATGCAGCTTGACGCGTGGAGGTTGTCAATTCCTAGGAGGGAGACTGGTTTCCTGGCAATGCAAGAAACAGACGTCGGTAGCCGTGTCAACTTGCGAGGCCGAGTATGTTGCCGCTGGTAGTTGCTGCTCACAGGTTATGTGGATACAACAACAATTGCGGGATTACGGTTTGGCTTACACTCAAACTCCCATTAGGATAGATAACCAATCTACAATTGCAATAACAAATAGTCCAGTTAAACACAGTAAAACAAAGCACATAGACATTAGGCATCATTTTATTCGTGATTGTGCTGAAAAGAACTTAATCAAATTGGTAAAAGTGGCAACGGACGATAATAATGCTGATTTATTTACCAAAGCCTTTGATAAGTCATGGTTTGAATATTTAATTCAACTAAATGGAATGCGCAACCCAGAGTAGTTTGACCTTAGTAGAACTTTATTTCCTTTTATAGCTGTAGTATTTCTTTCTTTTTATAGTAAGTCTGCTAAACTAGGAAAGTTTCTATTTTTAGTAAGTTAATAGGTTATCTTCTTTTATTGCTATTTCTTATGAAAAACAAAAAAAAAGAGAGAGAAAACCATTAAAAAAAAAATTCAAAAAAAAGAGAATATCAGAAAAGGAGTTAAGTCTTAGATGCATGGGTTCAAAGTGACGAAAATTAGCACAGTCGTTACAAACTCTAAGTGTTTAAGTCTTTCACACATAATGCACCTAAAAATCTAAGTGTTATACCTTGTTTTAGTTTGATGTGTTGGTAGACATAATACATATAGGGAGTCCCAAGGCTAATAAAATAATCAAGAGAAAGTCAAACGTGTTACTAACTTAGATGTATGACCACTGGGTCTTAATTTTTTATGTACGAGACATACAAACTTTGAGTCTAAATGAGGTATGCAAACTCTCTAGGGATGTATAGCAACATCAAATACATCTTATAATGGAAAGCATAGAAAAATCATAAGGAATTGAGAGTAAAAAACATGTAACTTTGTTGTACGTAAGTACAGACCTGTTGCCGCTGTTTTGATTCGGGTTAGCAAGATAAGTCGCTTTGTTGTACGTCGGTACAGACCTGTCACCGCTGTCTTGCTAGCTTTAAAAAATAAACCTTAAGTCAAACTAAGACACTTTGTTGTATGAAAATACAGACCTGTGTCCGATGTTTGTCTTTTAAAGAAAGTTTGCAAATACCAAAAAGTTAGAATCATTGTGTGTATGCCTTGATCATAAAAGTATGTCTATGTCTGAGTCACGTAAGATAATTTCATGATAAATAAAAACGCCAAGGGATATTCCGAAATGTAGCATGTTTAAAGGGGTAAAATACCAACAATCGGCTAAACGAGTATGTCACGCCAAACAATCAAAGGAATCAAAAATTCCTAAGTGTGAAAGATTAAATACTGAAAGTGAGTAACTGACACCGCTATCTGATTGAACCTTTCTTTGACTATGCTCGTCAAAAATATATCGTTAAGTGTTTAGTATAGGTTGTAAATTTTAATAAGTGTAGTTTAAGTCTAAGTTAAATTTTTTTTCAAAATTTCAAAAGTTTATTTTTACTTTTACTTATTATTATTTTAATTTTATTTTTATTAGGAAAAAGGTCAAAAATTACTGAGGGTGCATTCATAGTTGAATAAAATAAACATTGCGTGAAAATCTAGTGCTTAGGGTAAAAGATTTGGCATAGTTTATTCCGTTACACAATAAATTTGATAAAGTTGAATTTATTTCAAAATTTTCGAAATTTTCAAAGTTTCAGGGGGTAATTCGAGTTTAGGTTAAACTCGAACTTGGATGATCTGGAATCTGTCATTAGACTCGAAGGTAGGTAGTATAAATAGGTTTACAGTAATGGTCATTGATCCATCTGTTTTCGAATTTATTCCCTCGAATCTATCTGGCGATTTCGAATCTATGGTTCTCGAGTTTGCCGATTTCACAAAAACAACTATTTGTCGAGTTTCTTGCGTGTGGGTTCGATTCTACTCATAGATCTAGGTATAAACAACTGGTTTGTACAAGATTTAAGTAGTCTTATACACCATTTAGTCCAAAATCACCGAATTTTGAAGGTTTATTGGTAGAAAACTTGTTTTTCAAAATTACAAAGTTTGGACCGGTAAAGAGTCAAATTAAATGCCAATATCTGTGATTAGAACATAGTAGGGCTAATGAATGTGATTTTATGAGTCCAAAATGGTTAAAATCATGGATTTTGGTGATGTTGTAGGCCGACGATTTCGAATCTGTTCATGACCAGTCTCGAGTTTGTCAGTAAACTCGAGAAGGTCATTAAATTCGAATGTGTCATCAAACTCGAAAAAGTGTTACTTCGAATCTGTTTTGTTCGAATTTGTCATTTTATTTGAATTATTCAATTTAAATTTAATAAACTTGTAGAAATTCATATGTGTTGGATTTTGTACTTAAACAAGTTCAAAATAAAACAAATTTGAATTTAATCAAGTTTATTCATTTTTTAATAATTCTAATATTTTATCTATTGTGCAGACATGGCGGATCGAGTGTTTGTGCCAAAGCATAATATGGTCATTCCACGCGAGACCGTCAACGAGTGTGGAACCCTCGTTACCGGGTTGACGGTAATAACTCTCACACGGAACACGGAGACTATCAACGAGCTGTACGAACTACCAAGAACGCACCTACTAGAAGATTCTCTCCGAAAGAACACTCAATTAGCTGATAAACTCGAGATCGCCTATTTGCTTAATCCCTCACGAATTCTGCAAAAAGTCTGCTAATAAATCGAGTCTATCCCTAATTATAGAGGCTAATTCGAGTTTGTCATGGGCCAAACTCGAATCAGGCCCAAAGCCCATTCGAGTTTGTCCCCTCTGACACTCTCGAATCTGCCTACTGGAACACATTCGAATCTGCTATAGATTCGAATCTGAATACCGAGAAAACTGTGCCGGCTACACCAAAACAAGTTTTGAAACAAATACCGGTAAAAGGTAGACCAAATGAAGTGGTTAGGACTAATTCACCGAATAGAGTCCCTAATCAATCTAGGTCAGGACCTTAACAAGTCTATAGGAGCACAACACCTAGCAGGGCATACACTCCAGTTAGGTCACATACTCCTGTTAGACATTACACACTGATTAGAGCTCAGGGATCTCAATCTGAAATGCAATATAATCGGAATTATTCAAGAGCTCCACAACAAATGCCTACTCCAAGGCAAAGAGTGAATTTACATCACTCGGCACCACAACAAACTCCTGTTCAACGACCCAAGTCACCTGAAAGGCGAGATGGGTATTTGAAAGAGTTTAAATATGTGGATGAGAATGGTATAACCAAGTCAGTTATGGCTTGGGTTCCTCGTGATAACTAACCTATTTTCCTTTATGTGCAGGAGATAACCACAGGCCCAAACAACAAATGGTTCGTCGACAGTGGATGCTCCAGGCACATGACAGGGAAAAGAAGTCTTCTTACAGACTTGAAGGGTGGGAATCGGGGATTTGTATCATTCGCAGGAAACAAGGGTGGAACCATCACTAGTACTAGAGAAGTCACTAATGGGACGATTACCTTGGATCAAGTTTATCACGTTGATAAACTGGTTCATAATCTCATTAGTGTATCTCAAATCTGTGATAGGAAGAATTCAGTGCTGTTTACTGACACTGAAGCGTTAGTGCTAAAACCGGGATTCAAGATACCTGAAGAATGGATATTGATGCGGGCTCCAAGGAAGAATGACTTGTACATGCTCGATATGAACAAGCCGGAAACTTCGATGGGTCCGATCTGCTTACTGTCAAAAGCTTCGAAAACTGAATCAGTGTTGTGGCACAGACGCATGGCTCCCTTGCACCTAAGAAAAATGAACTACATAACGAAGAATGGGTTGGTGCAAGGTGTGCCTATGAAGAGTTTTCAGTTCGAGGACAAGTGTCTACCATGCAAGAAGGGCAAACAACATAAGAAGGCACACAAGTCCAAGACTCAGAATTCCATAACCTCTACATTCGATTTGTTGCATATGGATCTTTTCAAACCAATCAACAAAAGGAGTATAGGAGGTAGTTGGTTTTGTTTAGTTATCACTGACGATTACTCACGTTTTTCTTGGGTTTTCTTTCTAGGTACAAAGGACGAGACGGCTTCCAAGGTCATCGGGTTCTTAGACCAAGTGGAGAATTCCTATGGAACACGGGTTAAAATGCTTCGTAGTGATAATGGAACTGAGTTTTAAAACACTGTAATTGGTGTATATTGCCTCTCAAAGGGCATAGTGCCTGAATTTAGTGCACCGTATGAGCCTCAAAAAATGGGGTAGCCGAACGAAAGAACAGGACATTGATTGAGGCAGCTAGGACTATGCTTTCGGATTCAAAGCTTCCTACCATGTTTTGGGGGGAGGCAGTGAATACCGCATGTCATGTTTTAAACCGGGTCCTAACTGTCAAATCTCTGAACAAAACCTGTTATGAAATTTTGAATAAACGGCCACCTAATTTAACTGGCTTCGAACCGTTTGGGGTACCATATACTTTACTGCGGACAAAACATCAACCTAAGTTTGGTGAAAAGGCTGACGAAGGATACTTCCTAGGTTATGTGCCGAACTCACCAAACAAACGGGTTTTTAACAAAACAAATGGTACAGTGGAAATTGTGTATAACATTGAAGTCACAAGTTATACACATGAACCCCAAACCGGTCCGGAATGGATATTTGACTATGATAAATTATTTGAGTCATTTAACATTCCTTTGGATGAAAATGCAGGTTAGATCGAAGAGGATATGGCGACGTTGAATCTGAATGACGAAGGTCATCCCTTTCCGAGGACTACATTTCAATCCACATCCAAGCCTACTTCGACTGAAGATGGATCTCTAGAAGTCGCTGATCCAGAAGCACCTTCAACTGAGAATCAGACTCAGACAACAAATTCCAACTCTGAGGAAAATGTCCACGAGGAGGAAAATGTGGAATCTGAGGATGTTCCCCCATTAGGTGAAATAGGATCTAACTTAGGAGATAATCTGAGAGTTGACAAGATAGAGACATCTAGGATCAACAAGAACCATCCTATAGAAAGCATCATAGGAAATCCTAACGAGGGTGTGAGGACTAGGAGTAGTTTAAATAACAACACTGTGTTGCTGTCGATGATAAATGACTCCGAGGCCTATCATACCTGCCTCTATTCTTGTTTTATCTCGCAAATAGAGCCAAAGAATGTGCAAATGGCACTAAAGGATAACTCCTGGGTTGAAGCGATGCAGGAAGAACTCTCTCAGTTTAGGAAACTAGAAGTGTGAGAGTTAGTTCCATTACCTCGAAGGGAAATTGCCATAGGAACCAAATGGGTTTTTAAGTGCAAAAGAGACGATCGGGGTATAGTCACTCGCAACAATGCTAGGTTAGTTGTAAAGGGTTTCAACCAAGAGGAGGGAATCGATTATAATGAGGTGTTTGCGCCAGTAGCAAGGCTGGAAGCCATTAGGTTGTTTCTAGCTTTTGCTTCCTTCAAGGGCTTTAAGGTATATCAATTAGATGTTAAGAGTGCTTTTCTCTATGGGAAAGTGAAGGAGTTGGTGTATGTAGAACAGCCGCCCGGATTTACAGATCCAAAATATCCAGACAGAGTATATCGTTTAGATAAGGCTCTGTATGGATTGCATCAAGCAACTAGGGCGTGGTACGAAACTTTATCCAAACATCTGTTAGAGAACGGGTTTGAAAGGGGTAGGATAGATAGTACGCTGTTCGTTAAGAGAAAGGGAGAACACTTCATCTTGGTACAAGTGTACGTCGATGATATCATTTTTGGATCATCAGACGAACAAATGTGCAAAGATTTCGAGAAGGTGATGAAGTCGAAATTCGAGATGAGTGCAATGGGAGAGTTAAATTTCTTTTTGGGGTTACAAGTTGACCAGAAGAAGGAAGGTATGTTTATCCATCAGACGAAGTATGTCTATGACATATTGGAACGCTTCGGGATGGAAGGAATGAAACTGACTGCCCATTTCAGCACGCCGATTCAAGTGAATCCCAATCTCGGACCGGCTACTGAAAGTGATATCGATGTGGATCCTACGTTATATCGGGCCATGATTGGATCACTTATGTATTTAACTGCTTCAAGACCTGACATCATGTTTGCTGTGTGTATTTGTGCTAGGTTTCAAGCTAATCCGAAGGAGATGCACATGAAAGCTGTGAAGCGGATTATACGATACCTCAAGTCGAAACCGAAGCTGGGACTTTGGTATCACGCGGATGGAGATCTAGAGTTGGAGGCGTTCACGGATTCTGACTACGGAGGATGCAGCTTGACGCGCAAATCAACAACTGGAGGTTGTCAATTCCTAGGAGGGAGACTGGTTTCCCGGCAATGCAAGAAACAGACGTCGGTAGCCGTGTCAACGTGCGAGGCCGAGTATGTTGCTGCTCGTAGTTGCTGCTCACAGGTTCTGTGGATACAACAACAATTGCGGGATTACGGTTTGGCTTACACTCAAACTCCCATTAGGATAGATAACCAATCTACAATTGCAATAACAAATAATCCAGTTAAACACAGGAAAACAAAGCACATAGACATTAGCCATCATTTTATTCGTGATTGTGCTGAAAAGAACTTAATCAAATTGGTAAAAGTGGCAACAGACGATAATAATGCTGATTTATTTACCAAAGCCTTTGATAAGTCACGGTTTGAATATTTAATTCAACTTAATGGAATGCGCAACCCAGAGTAATTTGACATTAGTAGAACTTTATTTCCTTTTATAGCTGTTGTATTTCTTTCTTTTTATAGTAAGTCTGCTAAACTAGGAAAGTTTCTATTTTTAGTAAGTTAGTAGGTTATCTTCTTTTATTGCTATTTCTTATGAAAAACAAAAAAAAAAGAGAGAAAACCATAAAAAAATTCAAAAAAAAGAGAATATCAGAAAAGGAGTTAAGTCTTAGATGCATAGGTTCAAAGTGACGAAAATTAGCACAGTCGTTACAAACTCTAAGTATTTAAGTCTTTCACACATAATGCACCTAAAAATCTAAGTGTTATACTTTGTTTTAGTTTGATGTGTTGGTAGGCATAATACATATAGGGATGTTCTATATGGGAGATGTATATAGAAGGGTTTATGGATAGTGCATGATGGATATGGGAGTGCCTGAGGAAATCCATTATTGCATGGAACGGTTGGAGTTCAGCGTGTTTCAGAGTGTATGGGAGGCAGTTGTGTTCTTTTACGAACTCCATGGATGAACAAACGATGGTTTTAGGGTTTGAAAGAAGAATGTGTGATTCGTTCAGAGAGAAAGCAGAAGGCCGTGGAAGAAACTGAACGAAACTGGGACCTTTAAAGGTTTTGAAAGGTTGGGTCCCGCGCACACATTTTGAAGATTACCCAAATACCCTGCACACTTTGACAGATCAAGTGAAAATAACTAGCAGTCCGAGAAAATGAACTAGCAGCATGAGAAAATACTCATGCTGTTAGTGTAAAATTGTGCAACTTTTCAATGAAACAGTGTCTCCCCCTTAAATTAGCATACTGAGTCGATAATAATGAAAACCAATTAATCCATGTTTACCATACCAATATTTGATATTAGGAAAGTGAACCTTCCCACATCAAAAGGTTTTGTAAATAGATCAGCTAGCTGATCATCTGTATGTGTTTTGGTAACTTGGATTAACTTCTTTTCATTACAATCTCTGATGAAGTGAAACCAATCAAGAGAAAGTCAAACGTGTCACTAACTTAGATGTATGACCACTGGGTCTTAATTTTTATGTACGAGACATACAAACTTTGAGTCTAAATGAGGTATGCAAACTCTCTGGGGATGTATAGCAACATCAAATACATCTTAAAATGGAAAGCATAGAAAAATCATAAGGAATTGAGAGTCAAAAACATGTAACTTTGTTGTACGTAAGTACAGACCTGTTGCCTCTGTTTTGATTCGGGTTAGCAAGATAAGTCGCTTTGTTGTACGTCCGTACAGACCTGTCACCGCTGTCTTGCTAGCTTTAAAAAATAAACCTTAAGTCAAACTAAGACACTTTGTTGTATGAAAATACAGACCTGTGTCCGATGTTTGTCTTTTAAAGAAAGTTTGCAAATGCCAAAAAGTTAGAATCATTGGGTGTATGCCTTGATCATAAAAGTATGTCTATGTCTGAGTCACATAAGATAATTTCATGATAAATAAAAAGGCCAAGGGATATTCCGAAATGTAGCATGTTTAAAGGGGTAAAATACCAACAATCGGCTAAACGAGTATGTCACGCCAAACAATCAAAGGAATCAAAAATTCCTAAGTGTGAAAGATTAAATACTGAAAGTGAGTAACTGACACTGCTATCTGATTGAACCTTTCCTTGACTATGCTCGTCAAAAATATATTGTTAAGTGTTTAGTATAGGTTGTAAATTTTAATAAGTGTAGTTTAAGTCTAAGTTAAATTTTTGTTCAAAATTTTAAAAGTTTATTTTTACTTTTACTTATTATTATTTTAATTTTATTTTAATTAGGAAAAAGGTCAAAAATTACTGAGGGTGCATTCATAGTTGAATAAAATAAACATTGCGTGAAAATCTAGTGCTTAGGGTAAAAGATTTGGCATAGTTTACTCCGTTACACAATAAATTTGAAAAAGTTGAATTTATTTCAAAATTTTCGAAGTTTCAGGGGGTAATTCGAGTTTAGGTTAAACTCGAATTTGGATGAGAATCTGTCATTAGATTCAAATCTGTCATTAGACTCGAAGGTAGGTAGTATAAATAGGTTAACAGTAATGGTCATTGATCCATCTGTTTTCGAATTTATTCCCTCGAATCTATCTAGCGATTTCGAATCTATTGTTCTCGAGTTTGCCGATTTCACAAAAACAACTATTTGTCGAGTTTCTTGCGTGTGGGTTCGATTCTACTCATAGATCTAGGTATAAACAACTGGTTTGTACAAGATTTAAGTAGTCTTATACACCATTTAGTCCAAAATCACCGAATTTTGAAGGTTTATTGGTAGAAAACTTGTTTTTCAAAATTACAAAGTTTGGACCGGTAAAGAGTCAAATTAAATGCCAATATCTGTGATTAGAACATAGTAGGGCTAATGAATGTGATTTTCTGTGTCCAAAATGGTTAAAATCATGGATTTTGGTGATGATGTGGGCCGACGATTTCGAATCTGTTCATGACCAGTCTCGAGTTTGTGAGTAAACTCGAGAAGGTCATTAAATTCGAATGTGTCATCAGACTCGAAAAAGTGTTACTTCGAATCTGTTTGTTCGAATTTGTCATTTTATTTGAATTATTCAATTTAAATTTAATCAAACTTGTAGAAATTCATATGTGTTGGATTTTGTACTTAAACAAGTTCAAAATAAAACAAATTTGAATTTAATCAAGTTTATTCATTTTTTAATAATTCTAATATTTTATCTATAGTGCAGACATGGCGGATCGAGTGTTTGTGCCAAAGCATAATATGGTCATTCCCCCTGACCATAATATCCCTGAAGCACAGGGTTTCCGCCAGATGGTGGATTTCCTGGTGGAATCCAGAATTTCATTTGCATTGTCCCATAACATCCAAATCGTTATTCCTTATGTACGCCAGTTTTATGAACATCTACAAGTGGATTGCACTGTCACCCCAACAGTACTAAGGACAAGAATAGCTGGACACCCGTTAGTATTTTCTGCAGATATGTTACGCCAAGTTCTGCAGCTGGGAACTCAGGAGCAAGAGTCTGGGCCTATAGATTTTCCTTTAAGTATTAGGCAGGCTGCCTTTGTAAGGATGGGATATAGTTTAGATGTTACGAAGACATCTTATATGAAGAGTGGGCTCATTGGGCAATGGCGATATCTGGCCGACGTGTTCATGGTATGCTTTGCGGCAAAGAAAGCGGGATTTGATTATATCGTATCAAAGATCCAATCAGGGATAATTGCATTGGTTTATAATCAGAATTTCAGCTTTTCAGAGATGTTCTTCTCGGAGTTCGTCCATCAAATAACGGCTCCGGAGCAGCAAAGATTTCTTCTATATCCTCGTTTTGTAATGATGCTCATCCGGCACTTTTTGCCAAATTTGCCGCAGCTTAATGAGATTCAAAGTGTAGCGGTTATCGATAAGAGGATTTTTGCTGATTGCTCTGCTCATAGAGGAAGGTTAGCAGTCCCGATAGAGCGACCTTTGTTTGGAGCTGTAATAGACAAGAACTTTGTAGCACCCGATGATGTCAATTGGGCAGGTGAAGAAGAAGTTCAGCTTCGACAGCCACAACAACAACAGCAACAACCGCGCGCTCAGCAACAGAGGAGACGCCAAAGACCATCTGCGAGTCAAACTCAGGCAAGTAGGCCTTCTACTAGTCAACCTCAAGAGGCACAAGAGGCAGGGCCATCAAATGTACCAATTGAATCTGATCAGTTATGTCAAACACTGCATGAGATTTGGGAAGCTGGTCCTAATGCAAATGAAGAGATAACTGTTGAGCTTGTTGATCAATTGCTAGAGCCTCCGGAAGGAGAAGATGATATTCTTAGGGAAGTCGATGAATATCAACCTGAGCAAATAAGTAATGACTTGTCATCTTCAGCTACTGAATCTGAAGATATGGAAGAGATAGAGGCTGAAGCTCCAGATAATGTAACTGCAGATCCGTCCTTTCAAATTAGGACATATGGATCACGATTGGTTGTCACGATTGGTTGTCACTGAGGCCTGACAACGGCTATCGGTGAAATTCAGAAGCATAATGCAAATCTAGATAATGAGAATGCCGACCTGAAAAAGATTGTGGACAAGGTACAGGAAGAGAACTTGGAGCTGAAAACTTTTGTAGCTGATCAAGCGGCTGAAATAAGATCGATGCGCTCCCTAATTGAGCAATTAATGAAAAATATAAAGGCTCAGGGGGAGACAAGCAACCGTGATCATGTGGAGCTGCCCAGGGATGATGATGATAATAATGAAGATGACAATGGCAATGATCCCAGCACGCAAAGACATAATGAGCCAGTAGATTTTTCTGCTGATCAGGATGCTGAGACTCAAGGGGAGCCGAGTCAATCGGGAACTGGAGTAGGTGAGGCTAGTTCATCAAAGGTCTCAGAATGTGAAGTGCGTGAGATAATTGACGCATTGATGATATTGATGAAGAGCCATTAGATTTGGAATTTGATTTTGAAGATGATGTAGAGGATCTGGAAGAAGGAGAGTTTGTGCCAGAAGATGTAGCTGAGTGGAAGTCTGATGATGAGGTTGTGATAGATGAAGACGATAATGTAAATGAAGTAATCATCCAATCCCATCCTGTCACAGAACTATATGAGCATACTGATCAACATGTAATAGATATTGATGACATCAAAGTGGCTTCGGTAGATGATTCGGAACTGGAAGAGGCTGAACGAGAGCCTAGCAGAGCTGAATTGTTAAATCTATGGTTCCGCAAGGAAGATAAGAAGACTGAGCCAAAGATAAAGAAGACGATGAGGATTCCAGGTGCAGGAAACTTCTCAGGAGGTATTATTAGTTGGTTCTTCGACAGGGAACTGCAGCTTTTTATTCTAAAGAGAAGAGATGGTCTCCAATACCTGAGGCGCAAGCTTAAGGTATTCAATACATTGCCGAAGGTAGAGGTGAAGGAGCTAGCATGGAAAGAGTTGATAAATATCGAAAATGATCCCTATGCTGAAGTGATCGCTAAGATAATCAGACGAGAAGGGAGATCTGGAAGGTTTGAGAGACTCCAACCGAGGTCTGGCAAAAGAGTAGAGGATGGATCAAGGATAGATCCTCATACGGGAAGGCCTTGGGCCAGAGTGGTTTATAAACCTGTAAAATGCTTAAGAAGGGTGCTAATGAAGAAGATGCCTCAGGATATTTTGACCAACATGAAGTGGTGGTACCTTGAAAATGAAACTGCTGAAGCTATCATGGAGGATCAAGACGACAAAGTTATTTTGAGAGTGTATGATCCACTACATCTGATAAACCTATCAAAGGATGATCTGAAGAAGCTTCATGATCAGCATATCTTCTTTCATGAAGAATGGAGATCTGAAGCCAGAAAGTTCCAAAAGGTAGTCAGAGTATGTATAGATGCAGGTATATACGCAGGTAGTAGTATATATAGATCTAGTACTTAATCAAGATGTAAATAGCTAGTTAGAAGCTATCGTCAAGGAGGAGTCTGTTGGTACACCCTGTGTGACGATAGCAGTCTAAGTGATCTAACATTTTGGTTTAAGTAATATTCAAGTATTGGGTATTAGCAAGTGTTTGATATATATGTTTATATATGTTTGATAATTATTATTGATTGTATGTTTGAACTTAATGTAACGTATTACAAGAAGTTCAAACATAAAGATCAAAGATAAAATCAAACATAAGTTAAAAACATAAGTTTCAAATACAGGTTTGTTGGAAAATAGTTTAAGTATATTCAAGCTGTTAGTTAAACTTCTCAGACTGTTAGTAGTTTTTAAATGTAAATACAAAGTTCATGCTGCTAGTTGAAGAAACTCGAGCTGCTAGTGTAAAAGTTCAAGCTGCCAGAGCAAAACAACTCAAGCTGCTCTGCTCATGCTGTCAAGAGATTCAAGCTGCTCAACAGTTTCAGAAACAGAAAGTGCTGATTTTCAGGAAACGATATCTATGTGAAGATTCCAGCATATCTACTATCAGAGAAGTCATTATTCGTCAAGGAAACATATCAAGAAGCAATATAAATACATAGAATAGGTCTTTCTATTGTACAAGAGTTTTCTGCATATTTTTGAGTCTGTAATTGCTTTGTTAATTAAGTTTTCATAAGCCTCTAAGGTTGTAAAACCCTAAGAACAGTCTGTGTTCTTCGTCTAATCAAACAGATTAGAGGTGATTGTAATCATTGAATTCAGCAATACAAACAGTCTTGATTACTTCTTGTGTGTTTATTCATTATTGATTCTGAAAGTTTTTGTTAAAATAATTAAGTGTTGTTCCGCAAACTTCTTGATTAAACTTTGATTCAAAGCAAGACTATTGATTTATACTCTGATAAATTCAAATCAGTTAGTCTTGGTAATTCATATTTAGATTCTGACAAGTGGTATCAGAGCCAGGTTTGTCAAACCAGATTGGTCAAATCAGGTTTTTCAAACCAGGTTACTCTTTGTTTTTCAAAGTCAAAAACTTTCTTTTAAATTTTTAATTGTTTAGCAATGGAATTTGAAAACAGCAGCAGTGGATCTGGGCAAGGACTCAAAGTGCCTATGCTCAAGCCCACTGAGTTTGAGATGTGGAAACTCAGGATTCAACAGCATATTCAATTCATTGATTATACCATATGGGAAGCTGTTGAATTTCCTCCTGTAGTTGATCCAGAACTTGATGAAGAGGGAAAACCAGTCAAAACTCCTCCAAAAACTGAACTTGAAAGGAAGGCTAGAATGAATGAAGTAAAAGCACTTACACTGTTACAAATAGCCATTCCTAATGCTTATCAACATCAGTTCAAAAAGTTTTATACTGCTCATTCTTTTTGGAATGCCTTAGAGAAGAGGTTTGCTGGTAATGCCAGTACCAAGAGAAACCAAAAGGACCTCTTGAAACAGCAGTATGAAAACTTTTCTGGTGGCAAGAATGAAAACCTTACTCAAATTTTTGACAGGTTCAACAAACTCATAAGTGAACTGGAAAGTGCAAAGGTCAATCTGGATCAAGATGAAGTCAACCTTAAGTTTCTCAGATCTCTTAGAGAAGAATGGACAGTCTATGCTGCACAATGGAGAACAAAAGACACTCTTGATGAGATAGAATTGGATGATCTGTAAAACAGTTTAAGAGTGTTTGAGACTGAGATTGATGCTAAAAAGAAATCCTTTTCTTATAATCACAATACTGCTCTTCTGTCTTTTGAAAAATCTAATAACTGTGATTCTTTTTCAGGTGGTGATTGCAATTCTGCTGAAACTCACTATGAGGCTTTTGTTGCCAATGATGGATTATTTGCTCTAAATGTTGAAGACTTGGAACAAATTCATCCAGATGATCTTGAAGAGATGGATCTAAAGTGGCAACATGCAATGCTGAATATGAGGGCCAAAAGATTTCTGAAAAGAACTGGAAGGACCAACTTTCAAGCCAAGACAGAAGGCAAACCATCTTTTGATAAATCAAAAGTGGAATGCTATAAATGCCATAAGCTTGGTCACTTTGCCAGAGAATGTAGATCTCAAGGTCAACAGCCATCAAAAACTTCACAGCCCATTCAAATATCATCATCAACAGCAGTTGTCTCTCAAGAAGACAATGTGTTTGACTGGAGTGATCAGACAGAGGAAGAATTTCAAAATCAAGCACTAATGGTAGAAACATCAAATGTCTCCTCCACTGAACCACCCACTGAGGTAAATTCTAAACTCTGCTCTCAATCATGCAAAAATATGGTTAAAAAGTACAGAGATCATAATGAGAGCATGTGCAAAACTCTAGCTAAGATGGAAGAAAGGAGATATGAATACATGCAAGCCATAGAAGATCTGGAAAAACAGATCAATGATTATAAGGATAATGAGATTCAAATGGGGTATGATAGAACCTATCATGAGTGGGAGAAAAAGGAGCATAGAATCTCTGAATAAAAAGGTAGAAGAGACTGAACAAAAGGTGTTTGAGGCTAATAAGAAACTAGAATCTGTTAACATAGATCTAGGAAACTTCAAGTTAGCAAATCAAAAGCTGGAACACCTAATGGAAGTCCAATTTAAAGATAGAGTGAAATCTCAGGTCAATCCCGAAGAAGGAATAGGATACAGAGCTACTCCACCTCCATACAATAACAAGTACATTCATCCAATGAGTGAGGTTGCTGATAGACTTGTCAATGAACCACTAGATGAGTCTATGACTATTGTAGATCCTATTTTTGATAACAGTCCTGAATTAAAGGAAGATAAGAGTCAAAATAGAGACTGTGACACAATGAGTGCACCTATAGAGGTCCAAGCCCCCAGTAAGAAAGGAAAAGAGAAGATGAGTGTATGCAATGCTACTCCACAAGTTTCTGTACATTCTAACTGTAACACTGCATCTTCATCAAAAGGAAATAAAAGAGGTAAAATTGCTTCTGTCTGCACATGCCAAAAGCATGGTGTGCAAAAGTTTCCTAAACAACAGCAGGTAAGAGGAAATCAGAGAAACAAGAACCAGAAATTGGCAGAAAAGTCTGGTTCTCCAATTCAAACTGTCAAAAGATGTTTTCACTGTGGAAGGAAGAATCACTTAGCCAAAGATTGTTTTTATAAACCAGCTGTTGCAAAACAGACTGTGTCTCACACAAAATCAAATCTTATTCAGACAAAACACTCAAAAGTGAAACCTTCCACAGCAGTTCCAAAGAAAACAGTTGATCACAGGTTTTACAAAATTAATAAAAAACAGTCCACCCATCAAAAACAAATTTTGGCAAAGCCTAAATCAAGTTTTAAACAAATATGGTGTGTCAAGGAAAAATCTGATGCTCAAACTGCTAATGCAAAAGATCAGACTGTTAAGACAAAATCTGATGCTGTTAGTGCAAAAACTGAAACTGTTAGCACTACAAACACAGCTCAAACTGCTGAGCATCAATCTGGAGCTGCTAGTGAACCATCTGAGACTGTTAGAAGAAAAGATGATCAAAATAGTTGGATACCTCATATAATCACCAAATACTCTCCAAAGACTCAATCAGTAGATCTCACTAAATATAAGAAGTCAAAACAGTATTTAGTTATGTCAATGTACAAGGCCAACCCAAAACCAATTTGGTTTGGGTTTACTCCACTACTAACTAAGCTGTAATTTGTGCGGGGCAACCACAGGTCTCCTCATAGAACAAGATGGCATCTGGACAGTGGATGCTCTAGGCACATGACAGGCAACTCTGAATGCTTGTCAAATTTCAAAGGTTTTGATGGAGGTTTTGTTGCATTTGGAGGCAACTCAAAAGGAGGTAAGGTTACAGGTAAAGGTACTGTTAATGCAGGCAACATGACATTCCATGATGTTTTGTATGTTGAACAGCTTAAGTACAATTTATTAAGTGTCTCTCAAATCTGTGACAAACAAAACATTGTTCTGTTCACAGATTCTGAGTGCATTGTTCTTTCAAAAGATTTCAAAGTTCCTGAAAATCTTGTTTTACTAAGAACACCAAGAAAGGACAATGTTTACTGCCTGGACACAGATCTCTTATCTAAATCAAATACATTAAGCTGTTTAATATCCAAAGCATCATCAAATGAGTCTGCTCTTTGGCATAGAAGGATGTGTCACATGAACTTCAAGTCCATGAATGCTTTAGTTAAAAAGAATCTGGTAAGAGGCTTACCACAAAAGGAGTTCATTTATGATGATCATTGTGTAGCATGCCTTAAAGGTAAGCAACACAAAACTTCTCATAAGACCAAAGAAGTAAATTCAATCTCATCTGTCCTTCAGTTGCTACATATGGATCTATTTGGTCCAACATCTGTTTTGAGTTTGAATAAAAGGGCATACTGTTTAGTCATTGTTGATGACTTCACCAGATTTACTTGGGTTTACTTTCTTAGGTCCAAAGATGAAACTGCTGAGGTAGTTAAGTCTTTTATCCTTAAGATAGAAAACCAATCAAATTCCAAAGTTAAGGTGATAAGATCAGACAATGGAACTGAATTTAAAAACCACATTCTAAACAGTTTATGTGAGTCCAAAGGCATTGCTAGACAATATAGTGCACCAAGAACACCACAACAAAACGGTGTAGCTGAAAGAAAGAACAGAACATTAATTGAGGCTGCTAGAACAATGTTAGCTGATTCAAATCTGCCAATGACTTTCTGGGCAGAAGCTGTTAATACAGCCTGTTATGTTCTAAATAGGGTTCAAGTTGTTCAATCAAAAGGGAAAACTACCTATGAGTTATTCCATAACAGAAGTCCCCTAATTGCTTTCTTCAAGCCTTTTGGATGCCCATGTACTATTCTTCACACTAAAACTCACTTAGGAAAGTTTGAAAGTAAAGCTGAAGAAGGATTCTTTGTAGGATACTCAACTCAAAGAAAAGCCTATAGAGTATACAATAGTGTGTCTAAAACAATTGAAGAAAGTGCCAATGTTGAATTTAATGAAAATACTGCTAATATCAAAGGCACTGGTCCTGATTGGTTGTTTGATTTAGATTCACTAACACATTCTCTGAGCTTTGTTGAGTATACTGCAGAAGCTGATGCATACAAGGTTGAAGCTGCTAACACAAATTCTCATGCTGTCAATACATCTTCTCAAGCTGTTGGCACAAAATTTCAGACTGCTGCAGATTCACAAAGTTGGGATGATTACACCACTCTACCACTTCTGTCATGTGATCCTCCAGGGGTCCTGAATGCCCAACATGATGCACATCCAGATACTGAACTGCCACTCCCAAGTCCTGAGAGAACAGCTCCAACACAAAGGGACACAGTCCCAGATTCCAGACAGACTGTTCCTGAAGCTGATCCTTTTACTAGCTCTGATGGAGATGATACAAATCTTGGAACTTCTTTTCAAACAGAGAGAGAGCCAACACTAAGGGTTCACAAGTATCACCCTCTCAATCAAATACCGGGTGATCCAAGCACTCCTGTTCAAACAAGGAAAATGGTTCACAATGAGACTGCTGCTGCTGAACAAGCAGTCCCTGAATTCAGTCTAGCTGCTTTTGAACATGCCTGTTTCATGTCTCAACTAGAACCCAAATAGGCATCAGAAGCATTAAAAGATTCATTCTGGATTGAAGCTATGCAAGAAGAGCTTTTACAGTTCAAAATTCAGAATGTATGGACTCTGGTGGATCTTCCTAAAGGTAAGAGAGCAATTGGTACAAGATGGGTGTTCAGAAACAAGAAGGATGAGAGAGGGATAGTCATCAAGAACAAAGCAAGACTAGTAGCACAAGGGTACACTCAAGAAGAAGGCATTGATTATGGTGATGTATTTGCTCCAGTAGCAAGAATTGAAGCCATCAGACTATTTCTAGCCTATGCAAGCATCAAAGGATTTAAAGTGTATCAAATGGATGTCAAGTCTGCTTTCCTGTATGGGACAATTGAAGAGGAAGTATATGTGTGTCAACCTCCTGGTTTTGAAGATTACAAGTATCCAGACAGGGTGTACAAGCTAGACAAGGCTCTCTATGGTCTTCACCAAGCCCCCAGAGCATGGTATGACACTCTGTCATCATATTTTCTACATAATGGATTCAAGAGAGGCACTTTGGACAAAACACTTTTCACTAAGTCTATCAAAGATGAGATTCTGCTTGTCCAAATCTATGTTGATGACATCATCTTTGGTTCAACCAATGATAGTTTGTGCAAAGAGTTTGAGGCCCTAATGCACAAAAAGTTTCAAATGAGTTCAATGGGGGAACTCACATTCTTTCTAGGGCTGCAGGTTAAACAGAAGCCTACTGGTCTTTTCATAAGTCAATCAAAGTATGTGAAAGACATACTGGAAAAGTTTGGCTATCAAGACACAAAGATTGCAAGCACTCCAATGGATCCTCATAAACAGCTCCATACAGACAAAGATGGCATAGATGTGGACATTCATCTTTACAGATCTCTTATAGGATCTCTCATGTATCTAACATCTTCCAGACCTGATATTATGTTTGCTGTCTGTGTGTGTGCTAGGTTTCAATGCTCTCCAAAGGATTCTCACTTGGTTGCTGTTAAGAGAATCTTTAGATATCTTAAAGGCCAACCACATTTAGGCCTATGGTATCCTAAAGACTCTCCTTTTGAACTAACTGCTTATTCTGACAGTGACTATGGTGGATGCAACATTGACAGGAAATCCACAACTGGTGGATGTCAATACTTAGGAGCAAGACTGGTCTCCTGGCAATGCAAAAAGCAAACAACTGTCTCCACATCATCCACTGAAGCAGAATATGTAGCAGCTGCAAGCTGCTGCTCCCAGGTAATGTGGATTCAAAATCAACTAAGAGACTATGGTATGAATTTCTTATCCACTCCTATTTATATTGACAATTCAAGTGCAATCAGCATTGTGCAAAACCTAGTGAAATTCCCAAAAACCAAGCATATAGAAATCAGATTTCACTTCATCAGAGACTGTAATGAAAAGAAGTTAATCCAAGTTACCAAAATACATACAGATGATCAGTTAGCTGATCTATTTACAAAACCTTTTGATGTGGGAAGGTTCACTTTCCTAGTATCAAATATTGGTATGGTAAACATGGATTAATTGTTTTTCATTACTATCTACACAGTATGCTTATTTAAGGGGGAGACACTGTTTCATTGAAAAGTTGCAAAATCTTAAACTAACAGCATGAGAATTTTCTCATGCTGCTAGTTCATTTTCTCGGACTGCTAGTTATTTTCACTTCATCTGTCAAAGTGTGCAGGGTATTTGGGTAATTTTTCAAATGTGTGCGCGGGACCCAACTTTTTCGAAACCTTTAATGGTCCCGATTTCGTTCAGTTGTAACTACCAGTTACAAATTCTTCTTCCACGGCCTCTTGCTTTCTCTCTGAACGAATCACACATTCTTCTTTCAAACCCTAAACCATCGTTTCTTCATCAATGGAGTTTGTGAAAGAGCATAACTGCCTCCCATACACCCTAAAACACTCTGACCTTCAACCGTTTCATGCAATAATGGATTTCCTCAGGCACTCCCCTATCCACTATGCCCTGACCATAAACCCTACTATATACATCTCCCATATTGAACAGTTTTGGAATCATGCATCTGTTCAAACCATCAATGGAGTGCCTACTCTCATATCCAAGATTGATGGAACTGTCATCAATATCACTGAGGAATCCATCAGACATCACTTGCATCTTCAAGATGCCTCAGGTATGACCGACCTATCCCTTCAAGCTTTACATTTTGGTCTTCAAAATATTGGTTATAGGGGTCCTGCTGATTCTTTTACTTTTCTTAAGGCACATTTTTCTCCTAAATGGAAATACCTTGTGCACATTATTCAGCAATGTTTAAGCCCCAAAAGAACTGGTTGGTTTGAGTTTTCTTCAAATATTGCCACTGCTTTAGTGTGCTTTTCTACTGGCCAACAGTTCAATTTTTCAAACATGATCTTTCAAGGAATGTTAAGGCATCATTCCCTAAAGAATGGGAAATTTTTGATGTATCCTAGGTTTTTGGCAGAAATTATTGCACACACCTGCACAACTCCACATTTACGTAAACGGATACATGTTTCCCATAGGCACTCATTGTCTTCAATCAAAAGGCTGATAAAGCCAAGTGCCAATTTTGTCAGTGTAGATGTTCCATTGCCCTCTGCAATGATGAACATCATTCCAAGAAACAGAGGAGAGGGTCCTGAGCAGACACAGCCCAACATTCCTGCTTCACCCCCAGGACCCCAACCCACTCCTCATGATACACAAATTCCTTCTGATCTTTCTGTACAGCCAAGACGCCCTCTCAAATTCTTATATAAAAGAAAAAGGGGACTAAGAGCTCCTTCCTCCTCCTCCCATCAACAAGAGCTATATATCCCTGTGCAGAAGGATACTTCTGCACAGAATATCCAAAGGGAACCACTTGAGGAAACTCCCATCCTCTCTCAGGAGGTGAACATCTCTTCAGAGATGATTCATGTGAGTTCTGTGGCTGGCACTACTGATGTCTCTATACAAGAGGCACAGGACAGGGCCAACATAGTTAAGACCACGCTCACGGCAACAGCAAGTGTGCAAACACAAGCTGGAAGTCCCCAGAACCAAGAAAAGAGGGGCCCAGAAGTTTCTACCTCTGGTCTTAATGTCAGTGATAGATCACAAGCACCCCAGGTGTTTTCTGATCTTGAGACAAGTCTGCAACTCTTGCTTTTAACGGATCCCAAGCTGAAACCTGTTGTAGCCATGTTGGAATATCAAATGTCCATCATTGCTGCATAGGGGGCTCAAATCTTTGAACTTAAACAGGCAGAGGCTGCTCAGAATAAGCGAATGGATTATCTTCACAAAGGGTTCACCCTCTGTGGAAATAAAATTATGAAATTAGAGCAGATGATTCAAACCAAAGGGGCAAAGGTTGTAGGTCCTTCTGACCAAACCAATGCTTCCAAAAAGGGGGAGAATCAGGAGGTTCACAAGTCAGTACAAGCAGCTCCAACAACAACAGTCCAAGCAGAATCAACAGTTCCAGTTTCTAGGCTAGCAGTCCCAACAGCTTCTCAAGCTGTTAGCCTAGAAACTCAAGCTGCTCCTTCAAAAGTTACCGGAGTTGTGATCAGGGAAGGCATTCAAGCTCCATCAAGCACAGTCCAAGCTACAACATCTGCTGCAAAAGACAAGGGCAAGGGCATTCTCATTGAGTCTCCAAAGCATAAATTCTCTTCCAAAGAAGCCCAAATTGCCTTTGATGCTGAAATTGCCAAAAGAATAGCAGAAGAACAGGACAAGGAATTAGATCAGCAAGCCCAAACCCCAATCGATGATGATGAGACTTTAGGTGACTACTTAAAGGGGTTTGTGGTTAAGAAAGGAGCTATGAAGAGAAAAATGCCAACAGGGCACACCAAGGCTGAGCACAGAAGATTCTTAATCAATTTTGCCTTTGCAGCAGGTAACCCAAAGAAAATGGCTCAGTCCATGACTACTGAAAGGCTGCAGGAGATCCATGACAAAGAAATGGAGAAAAGAAAGAAAACAAAAGTCTCTCCAGAAGCTCAACCATCCCAAGAAGTCCAACCATCAACAAAATCAGTCCAAACTGAAGCTGCTGCCAGTACACCTGCTCCCACTGATCAAGCAGTTGTTTCTATTCCTTCATTTGTTAAGAGAGTGCTATTTGATCAGCAACTGCAAAAGGCCATGGAGATAGAGAAGTTGATTGATCAACATGATTTTACAAAGCCTCAGATCAACTACTGGTTTGCTAAGTCACTGGATGAAAGAGATTTAAGGGTCAAGTTTGTAATAAGAAGAGAGTCTGGACCAGAAGAAGAGTTTGATACATTTTGGCAAATGGTTCAGAAGTTGACCAGGGATGAACTGATAAAGATGTACAACATAGGGTCTGTTACACAAGTTAGATCTGCTCTTCCACAAGTTAAACAACTCATCAGAGATCTAAGTACAATGGTTGACCCTGAATTTGCAAGACAAGAGATAGAAGATGCTGAGAGAAAAGAGAAAAAGATCAAGCAAATTGATCTGTTTGTCAAGTCAAAGACATACAGAATCAAATTCATAGATGGGTCTGGTATCTTCTTCAATCTTGAGTTCTACAATTTTTCAAAAGATATGTTGATGCAAATAAAATCAGCTAAAATATCTTGTGATAAAGAAGAGATGAAGAGAGAATTTTTGAAGGCTTTAGATCATAAACCTGCACAGCTGTAAGTTTTGTAAGCCTTGGTTTGTAAATAACAGCTTACTTATTCATTTCCATTTTTTTTTTATAGAACTTAAAGTCTTGTGTAAAGAATTTAAGTTAGGGGGAGATTGTTGGGAAATAGTTTAAGTATATTCAAGCTGTTAGTTAAACTTCTCAGACTGTTAGTAGTTTTTAAATGTAAATACAAAGTTCATGCTGCTAGTTGAAGAAACTCGAGCTGCTAGTGTAAAAGTTCAAGCTGCCAGAGCAAAACAACTCAAGCTGCTCTGCTCATGCTGTCAAGAGATTCAAGCTGCTCAACAGTTTCAGAAACAGAAAGTGCTGATTTTCAGGAAACGATATCTATGTGAAGATTCCAGCATATCTACTATCAGAGAAGTCATTATTCGTCAAGGAAACATATTAAGAAGCAATATAAATACATAGAATAGGTCTTTCTATTGTACAAGAGTTTTCTGCATATTTTTGAGTCTGTAATTGCTTTGTTGATTAAGTTTTCATAAGCCTCTAAGGTTGTAAAACCCTAAGAACAGTCTGTGTTTTAGGAATGGTTTTGCCCAAAATGATTACTTGTCTAGAAAATCTTTAGGAATGGTTTTGCCCAAAATGATTCTCATACACTAAACCATGCTCTATATTTACAATGATAGAAAACTTCTTGTACTTTTCAAATTCATCACGATTTCGGTTTGGAGGAGTAAGATTGATTCTTCATTGATGTGTCTCCAATCCAAACTGAAAGTTTGTGGTAAGCACAAACTTCATATGCATAAATCAAATTGAAAATCTTCAATCGTAGTAAGCCTTTTGTTGGGAAATAGTTTAAGTACATTCAAACTGTTAGTTAGACTTCTCAGACTGTTAGTAGATTTTTCATGTAAATACAAAGTTCATGCTGCTAGTTGAAGAAACTCGAGCTACCAGTGTAAAAGTTCAAGCTGCCAGAGCAAAACAACACAAGCTGCTCAGTTCATGCTGTCAAGAGATTCAAGCTGCTCAACAGTTTCATAAACAGAAAGTGCTGATTTTCAGGAAAGATATCTACACGAAGATTCCAGCATATCTACTATCAGAGAAGTCATAGTTCTTCAAGGAAACAAGTCCAAAAAGCAATATAAATACAGAGAATAGGTCATTCTATTATATAGAAATATATAGAAGTTTTCTGCGTATTTTTGAGTCTGTAATTGCTTTATTGTTTAAGTTTTCTTAAGCCTCTAAGGTTGTAAAACCCTAAGAACAGTCTGTGTTCTTCGTCTAATCAAACAGATTAGAGGTGATTGTAATCATTGAATTCAGCAATACAAACAGTCTTGATTACTTCTTGTGTGTTTATTCATTATTGATTCTGAAAGTTTTTGTTAAAATAATTAAGTGTTGTTCCGCAAACTTCTTGATTAAACTTTGATTCAAAGCAAGACTATTGATTTATACTCTGATAAATTCAAATCAGTTAGTCTTGGTAATTCATATTTAGATCCTGACAAGGTTTAATATGTGAAAGTCGAATTTAGGTTAAATTCGAATTCACAAATTAATCAGATTCGAATCTATAGCAGATTCGAATGTGTTCCAGTAGGCAGATTCGAGAGTGTCAGAGGGGACAAACTTGAATGGGCTTTGGGCCTGATTCGAGTTTGGCCCACGACAAACTCGAATTAGCCTCTATAATTAGGGATAGACTCGATTTATTAGCAGACTTTTTGCAGAATTCGTGAGGGATTAAGCAAATAGGCGATCTCGAGTTTATCAGCTAATTGAGTGTTCTTTCGGAGAGAATCTTCTAGTAGGCGCGTTCGTGTTAGTTCGTACAGCTCGTTGATAGTCTCCGTGTTCCGTGTGAGAGTTGTTACCGTCAACCCGTTAACGAGGATTCCGCACTCGTTGACGGTCTCGCGTCTAGATAGATCCGTAGTGTGTAGACCTTACATCATTTATTCTTAAGATAGAAAACCAATCCAACTTAAAAGTTAAGGTGATAAGATCAGACAATGGAACTGAGTTTAAAAACCATATCCTAAACAGTTTCTGTGAGTCTAAAGGTATTGCAAGACAATATAGTGCACCAAGAACACCACAACAAGATGGTGTAGCTGAAAGAAAGAACAGAACTTTAATTGAGGCTACTCGAACCATGCTAGCTGATTCCAAACTGCCAATGACCTTTTGGGCAGAGGCAGTCAATACAGCTTGTTATGTTCTAAATAGGGTTCAAGTTTTCAAACACAAGGGAAAACTCCATATGAGTTATTCTATCATAGAGTCCCCTTAATAGCCTTTCTAAAGTCTTTTGGTTGTTCATGCACCATTCTTCACAGTAAGACTCACTTAGGAAAGTTAGAAAGTAAGGCTGAAGAAGGTTTCTTTGTAGGACACTCTACTCAAAGCGAAGCCTATAGAGTATATAACAGTGTGTCTAAAACCATTGAAGAAAGTGCCAATGTTGAATTTAATGAAAACACTGCAAATGTCAAAGGCACTGGTCCTGATTGGTTGTTTGATTTAGATTCTCTAACTAATTCTCTGAGCTTTGTTGAGTATACTGCAGAAACTGATGAAAACAGGGTTAAAGCTGCCAACACAAATTCTCATGCTGGTAGCACAAATGTTCAAGCTGTTGGCACAAAGTTTCAGACTGTTAAAGATTCTGCTCAATGGGATGAGTATGTTGTTCTACCACTTCTATCTTGTGACCCACCAGGGGTACTGGATGCCCAACATGATTCAAATCCAAATTATGAAGTGCCAATCCCAAGTCCTGAAGGAACAGCTCCATCACAAAGGGAAACAGTCCCATCTTCTAGTCAAGCTCTTCCTGAAGCTGAACCATCAAGTGGTCCTGAAAGAGATGATACAAATGTAGGAACTTCTTTTCAGACAGACAGAGAGCCAACACTCAGAGTTCACAAGTATCACCCTCTCAATCAGATAATGTGTGATCCACGCACTCCTGTGCAGACAAGGACAATGGTTCATAAGGAGTCTACTGATGCTAAATCAGCAGATCCTAAATTCAGCCTAGCTGCCTTTGAACATGAATGTTTCATGTCACAATTAGAACCTAAGAAGGCATCTGAGGCTTTGAAAGATCCATCTTGGATTGAGGCAATGCAGGAAGAACTTCTACAATTCAAGATTCAGAATGTATGGACTCTAGTTGATCTTCCTAAAGGAAAGAGAGCAATTGGTACAAGATGGGTGTTCAGAAACAAGAAGGATGATAGAGGGATAGTCATCAAGAACAAAGCAAGATTGGTAGCACAGGGATACACTCAAGAAGAAGGAATAGATTATGATGATGTCTTTGCCCCAGTAGCAAGAATACAAGCCATCAAACTGTTCCTAGCTTATGCAAGCTTCAAAGGGTTTAAAGTGTATCAAATGGATGTGAAGTCTGCTTTCCTGTATGGCACAATTGAAGAAGAGGTCTATGTGTGTCAACCTCCTGGATTTGAGGACTACAAGTATGCAGACAGAGTCTATAAATTAGACAAAGCCCTCTATGGACTCCACCAAGCCCCTAGAGCATGGTATGACACTCTGTCATCATACCTTCTACAGAATGGATTCAAGAGATGTACTCTGGACAAAACATTGTTCACAAAGTCCATCAAATCTGAGATTCTGCTTGTTCAAATCTATGTTGCTGATATTATCTTTGGCTCTACTAATAACCGTCTGTGCAAAGAATTTGAGGCATTGATGCACAAAAAGTTTCAAATGAGTTCAATGGGAGAACTTACCTTCTTTCTAGGATCGCAGGTCAAGCAGAAGCCCACAGGACTTTTTATAAGTCAATCAAAGTATGTTAAAGACATAGTGGAAAGTTTGGTTACAAAGATACCAAAGTTGCTAGTACTCCAATGGACACTCACAAGCAGCTTGATGCAGACAAAGATGGAGTAGATGTGGACATTCATCTATACAGATCCTTGATAGGTTCACTTATGTATCTCACATCTTCTATTTGCTGTTAAGAGAATCTTTAAATTTCTCAAAGGCCAACCACAATTGGGACTCTGGTATCCTAAAGACTCTCCTCTTGAACTAATAGTCTGTTCTGACAGTGATTATGGAGGATGCAACATTGACAGAAAGTCCACAACTGGTGGATGTCAATGTCTAGGAGCAAGACTGGTCTCTTGGCAGTGCAAAAAGCAAATAACTGTCTCCACCTCATCCACTAAAGCAGAATATGTAGCAGCTGCAAACTGTTGTTCCCAAGTGATGTGGATTCAGAATCAACTGAGACTATGGTATGATTTTCCTATCCACTCCTATTTACATTGACAACTCAAGTGCACTAATCATTATACAAAATCTATTGAAATTTCCCAAAACCAAGCATATAGACATCAGATTTCATTTTATAAGGGATTGTAATGAAAAGAAATTAATCCAAGTTACCAAAATTCATACTGATGATCAGTTAGCTGATCTTTTTACAAAACCATTTGATGTAGGAAGATCCACCTTCCTAGTATCAAATATTGGCATGCTTTTGTTTTTCATCATTCTCTCTTATTTTACGAAAAATATGTTTATATCATATGCTTGTTTAAGGGGGAGACACTGTTTCCTTAGAATATGCTTCTTTTCAACTAACAGCTTGAGTCTTTTCTCAAGCTGCTAGTTCATTTTACTCGGACTGTTAGTTGTTTCACTTGATCTGTCAAAGTGTGTAGGGTAATTTGGTAGCTTCCTATAAGTGTGTGCGCGGGATTAGATATTTTCGAAACCCCCAAACCTTTAAAGGTCCTAGTTTCATTCAATTGTAACTACCAGTTGCAAAATATCTTCCACGACCTTTCTTTTCTCTCTGAGCAATTCTTACACACTTCTTTGCAACACTAACTCACTGATTGATCGTCAATGGAGTTTGTCAAAGAACATAAATGTCTTCCCTATTCTCTCAAACACACTGACCTTCAACCATTCCATGACATGATGGACTTCCTTCAAAGTTCCCATATCCATCATGCCCTCACTATCAATCCCGCCATCTACATATCCCATATAGAACAGTTTTGGAAACATGCCTCTGTCCAAACCATCAACGGAGTCACTTCTTTGACTTCCAAAATCGATAGCAACATTGTCACCATCACTGAGGACATCATCTGCCAACACTTGCATCTTCAAGATGCCACAGGTACTTCTGATCTATCCCTTACTGCCTTACATGAAGGCCTTTTTGCTATAGGGTATAGGGGCCCTACTGATTCTTATACATTCTTTAAAACTCATTTTGCCCTTAAGTGGAAATATCTTGTACGTATTATCCAACAATGCATAAGCCCTAAAAGAACTGGTTGGTCAGAATTTTCTTCAAACATAGCCACTGCCTTAGTGTGTTTATCTACAGGACAACAGTTCAATTTTTCAAATATGATTTTTCAGGGTATGTTACGGCATCATGCTCTAAAGAATGGGAAATTTTTTATGTATCCTCCATTTTTGGCTGAAATAATTGCAAGAACTTGCAATAATTTCAATGTACATAAAAGGATTCATGTTTCCCATAGGCACTCTTTACCATCAATAAAACGTCTTTTAAAATCTAGTGCCAATTTTTTGAGTATAGATGTCACAATGCCCTCTGCAATGTTGGGCATCAATCCACTAAACAGAGGAGAGGGTCCTGAGCAGGCTCAGCCTTCCAACACTGCTTCACCCCCAGGACCCCAACCCACTCCTCATGATACAAATACTCCATCTGCTCCTTCTATCAATCCCACATCCCCACTTATACTATACAAAAGAAAAAGGGTTTCAGGAGCTCCTTCCTCCTCAGCCCAAATACAAGAGCCAAATATCCCTCTGCAGGAGGACACTTCTACACAGAATATACAAAGGGCACCCACTGAGGACACTCTCATCCTCAATTTGGAGGTGGCCATCCCAACAGAGGATGTCCATATGGGTTCTGTGGCTGACACTACTGATGTCTTTGCACAAGAGGCACAAGACAGTGTCAACATCAATAAGACCACACCCATGGAAACTGAGGGTGTGCAAGCACCTTCTGGAAGTCCCCAGTACCAAGAACAGAGGGTCCCAGATGTTTCTACTTCTGGAATTCCTGTCAGTGATAGATCACAAGCACCACACTCATTTGCTGATCATGAGGCTAGTCTGCAACTTATGATATTGATGGATCCTCAGCTGAAACCTCTTGTGGCAGTATTGGAACATTACCAGTCCCTTATTGCTGCACAGGGGGCACAAATCCTAGCACTCCAACAGACAGTAGCAGCTCAGAATCAGAGAATGGAATATTTTCATCAGGGGTTCACTCTCTATGGAAATAAGATAATTCAACTTGAGAAGATGATTCGAACCCTAATGGCAAAGGTTATAGGTCCTCCTGGCCAAACCAATGCATCCAAAAAGGGGGAGAATCAGGAGATCCCTAGCTTAGTTCAAACAGCTTCAGCTCCTGCTCAAACAGTCCCAGATTCTCGGCTAACAGTCCCAAAAGCTACTCAAGCTGTTAGCCTAGAAACTCAAGTTGCTCCTATAAGAACAACTGGAGTTGTTATCTGAGAAAGTATTCAAGCTCCTGTCAGTACAGTCCAAGCTACATCTTCTGTAACCAAAGATAAGGGCAAGGGCATACTCAGAGAATCTCCAAAGCATAAATTTTCATCGAAAGAAGCTCAAGTTGCTCATGATGCTGAATTTGCTAGGAAACTGGCAGAGGAACAGGATGATCTTTTGGACCAGCAAACCCATGCTCAAATGCAAGATGATGAAACCCTAGGTGCTTACTTAAGAGGGTTTGTGGTCAAACAGAATGAGAAGAAAAGGAAAATGCCAACATGGCATTCAAAGGTAGAGCACAGAAAGTTTTTGATAAATTTCTCTTATTCAGTTGGGATTCCAAAGAAGATGGCTCAGTCATGGACCACAGAAAGCTTGCAGGAAATTCATGACAAGGAGATGCAAAAACGAAAAATAGCCAAACTCTCCCATCAAGTCCAAAACCTCCAAGAACCAGTTCAAGCTGGAATAAGTAATATTCAAGCTGGTGTAAATGATAATCAAGCAGGTGTCAGTGATCCTTCTCCTCATGTTCAAGCTGTTGCTACTAATCCTCAATCAGAAGCCATTCAACAAGCAAAGCTTGATCAGGTGAAAAGAGTGTTATTTGAGCATCAGCTTCAAAAAGTGATGGAGATTGAAAGAACCCTCGATTAGCATGACTTCTCAAAACCTCCTATTACATACTGGTATGCTAAGTCAAAGGATGACATTGATTTAAAATATCACTTTGTAGTCAGAAGAGAAGCTGGTCCTGAGGAAGAATACAAGAGTATAATGCACCTAGTTCAAGGGATGACCAGGGATGAACTTACTAGAATGCACCATATTGGAACTGTGAGTCAATCTAGGTCTTCACTACCCCAGGTCAAGCAGGCTATAAAGGATTTGAAAAGCATTTTTGATCCAGAGTCCAGCCGAAAAGATATAGAAGATGCCAAGGAGATGAAGATTGCAAATGTTGATCTGTGTGTGAAATCAAAGACATATAGACTCAGATTTGCAAATGGATCCAACATGTTCTTCAATTTTGATTTCTTTGATCTTTCAAGGGAATGGTTAGTACAACTGAGCTCAGTGAAGATATACTGTTATAGAGAAGAAATGAAAAGAGAATTTTTGAAGGCAATTAAGCAGAAACTTTCACAACAGTAAGTTTTTGGATGCCTTACTTTGTAGATAACAGTTTTACTTTGTTTTATTTCCTTATTTGTATAGAAATTTAAAGTCTTGTGTAAAGAATTTAAGTTAGGGGGAGATTGTTGGGAAATACTCTAAGTATGTTAAGTTGTTAGTTAGATTTCTCAAACTGTTAGTAGATTTTCTGTGTAATTACAAAGTTCAAGCTGTTAGTTGAAGAAGTTCGAGCTGCTAGTTCAAAAGTTCAAGCTGCCAGTGTACAAACTTAAGCTGCTCAACAGATAGACTTCAAGCTGCTCAACAGCTCAATAAACAGAAAGTGCTGAAATTCAGAAAAAGATATATATTCAAAGATTCAAGCATATCTACTACCTAAGAAATCAGAGTTTCTCAAGGAAACAAATCAGAAGGCATTATATATACATAGAATAGGTTTTCTATTGTAAGGCTGCACGTAAAAGTTTAATTTTAGTTGTAATTGCTTTTCTGATTAGGTTTTCATAAGCCTCTAAGGTTGTAAAACCCTAAGAACAATCTGTGTTCTTCGTCTAATAAAACAAATTAGAGGTGATTGTAATCATTGAGTTTGGCAATACAATAATCTTTGATTATTGATTATACTCATATGTTATTTGTTTTGTAAGCTTTTCTTAAAACAGTTAAGTGTTATTCCGCAAACTTTTTAATTGCACTTTGATTCAATACAAGGTTATTGGTTTATACTCTGATTGGTTCAAACCAATTAATCTTAGGTAGTGATTTTGATCTTGACACCAAGGGTCAGAAAGAATAGAAAGGAAATGCTCAAGCAGCAGTTCGCAATCTTCAATGCTTTAAAGAACGAAAAGCTGGATGAGACAATTACCAGATTCTATAACTTATTGACTGAGTTAGACAGCCATGATGTGGAGTATAGTGAAACAGAGAAAATTAACAAAATTCTTGATGCTTTGCCAGCCAAATGGGAAATGTATGTGGCGCTGATAAAGCATGATGAAGACAAATTCTATACTCTAACCCTAGATAATGTTATAGGAACGCTGAGGGCATATCACTTTGAGTTGCTGAAGAAGGAAAGGGATTATGAACAAGTTCAAGATCCGGATATGTACTTTGGGAAATCAAAATCTTCAGGGGCAACTGATGTGAAGAAGGCTACAACATTCTTCTCGGGAGAGACATTGACACCGGTTGAATTAGAATACTCAGTAAGTAGGGCTTTCTTAGGGTTTGCTAGACCAGAAGAAAAGCAGAATCAGGCTACACCTATATCTACATCTCAAGAGTATTCAAATATGCCTATGAGCGCATAATCAGCCGATGACCATCTGAATTTGTTGGCTTCATTTGTGGCCGCTTACGGCAATTGTGTTCAAGGCAAAATCAACGATCCTGCACTTTGATGATCTAGAAGAGATGGATCTGCAATGGCAACTGGCCATGGTAACTCAGAGAGTTAAGAGGTTCATCAAGAGGACGGGCAGAAACCTCAACGTTAGTAACAATAAGATTGGGTTTGATAAGTCCAAGGTTAAGTGTTACAACTGCCAAGGTAGGACACTTCGCTAGAGAGTGTCAGAGACAGAAAGTTGAAAACTACCAGAACCAGTATCAGAATCAATCGCAAGGGAGATATCTGTCGGGTAGTTTAAGCAGTCTGGCGAATATAGCTGGTCTGTTATCCAACGTCACATCAGACAGACAGCTAGATGGAACTTATGACTGGAGTACACATATAGAGTCGAACGCTAAAGCCTTTATGGCTGAAGTGACCGAGACTGGAAGTGAAGGAGCATAGGAAATTACAGGGGACAGCAATCAGAATGAAAGCAGTCCGATGTGGGTAGAAAGCCAGCTGATCAGACAATTCTGGAGTTCGCCGCACAGATGGCCAATGTGGAATCAGATCATGCCAAGGTAACTCTGAACTTTTCTCTTTTCCATGATTTATGTGTTTTGTGTGCTACGTCAAACGATAGGTTAAATTTAGTACTTGAATCAAATCAAAACATATCTGCTCAGAATGAATCATTAAAATCAGACAACGCTAGCCTAGTAGATATAAAGGAAGATCTTAGGGATTAGCTTAAGGCCGATGCACAAGATGTTGTAGTTCAAAAGGACAAGCTCAGTGAACAGTGTGTTAGATTAGAACTGATGTATGAACATGTTGAGGCATTGACAAAAGAGCTTAAAACCAAAGAAGTAGAGCTAGCAGAATCTAAGGTAAAGGTAGCTGAGGTAAATAGTAAACGTGAAAAGTTTAGGAACTCATCACTCAACCTAGGGAAGATCTTAGATGCACAACGTCAGTCTAAGAAGCCTGTAGGTCTAGGGTATCATGAGAGTCCTCCAACTTTCAATGATAATTATGTACCTCAACCTCAGGAGAAAACTGGAAAAACTGGAAAATCAGTAGAATCAGAGGAAATACCGGAATCAGTGTCTGAAATTGCTAAGGAAAATAAAACTAAGGTGACTGCTAATAAAATCAAGATTAAGAAAGTTAAATTTGCGCCATCCTCTAGTTATAAACCTGTAGGACAACACAAAATTGACTTTAATGATCAGGAAGAGGAACCAGTCGCTATAGTTGAAACAAAAGAACCAGACACTAGTGAGACACCTAAGTCAAAGGGCACACATAAAAAGTCGATTGACAAAATGTCTTGCTATAGATGTCACGAAAGGGGGCATGTTGCTTCTAGTTGTCCACATAGGAAAGTAGACGTTACACCTAAAACTGGAAAGTCGGAACAACATAAGCCTTCCCCAAGTGTTGCAGGCACTAGTAGTTCTCAAAATACTGAGAAAACTGTGCAAGCTGCACCAAAATCTAATGTGAAACAAACACCTGTGTCAGGTCGACCCAAAGAAGTGATTAGGACTAATTCACCAAATAGAGTCATTAATCAATCTAGGTCAGGACCGCAACAGAATTATAGGAGTACCACACCTAGCCGAGCTTACACTCCGGTTAGGTCACATACTCCTGTAAGACATCAAACACCAGGTAAAGCTCAGGGATATCAATCGGAATTGTCATATAATCGAAACTATTCAAGATCTCCACAGCGAATGCCTACACAAAGGCCGAGAGTGAACTTAAATCACTCTGCACCACAACAGACTCAAAATCAAAAACCCAAGTCACCTGAAAGGCGAGATGGGTATTTGAAAGAGTTCAAGTATGTGGACGAGAATGGTATTACCAAGTAAGTTATGGCTTGGGTTCCCCGTGATAACTAACCAATTTTCTTTCTTGTGCAGGAAATATCTACAGGTCCAAACAACAAGTGGTTCGTCGACAGTGGTTCCTCTAGGCACATGACAGGGGAAAGAAGTCTACTCGCAGACTTCAAGGGATGGAATCGGGGCTTTGTATCATTCGCTGGAAATAAAGGAGGAAATATCATCGGTACTGGAGTGGTCACTAATGGGACTATCAAACTGGATCAAGTTTATCACGTTGATAAACTGGTTCACAATCTTATTAGTGTATCTCAAATCTGTGATAAGAAGAACTCGGTACTTTTCACTGATACTGAGGCGTTAGTGCTGAAACCGGGATTCAAAGTACCTGAAAAATGGATACTGATGAGGGCTCCAAGGAAGAATGACCTGTACATGCTCGACATGAACAAGCCGGAATCTTCGATGGGACCAATTTGTCTACTATTAAAAGCTTCAGAGACTGAATCGGTTTTATGGCACAGACGTATGGCACACTTGCACCTAAGAAAAATGAACTACATTACGAAAAATGGATTGGTGCAAGGTGTTCCTATGAAGAGTTTTCAATTCGAGGACAAGTGTCTACTGTGCAAGAAAGGAAAACAAAACAAGAAGGCGCATAAGTCCAAGACTCAGAACTCAATAACAGCCACATTTGATTTGTTGCATATGGACCTCTACGGACCAATCAACAAAAGGAGTATAGGTGGTAGTTGGTACCGTTTGCTTATTACTGATGATAACTCACGTTTTTCTTGGGTTTTCTTTTTAGGTACGAAGGACGAGACGACTGCAAAGCTCATCGGGTTCTTAGACCAAATGGAAATTTCTTACGGAGCGAGGGTTAAGCGTATCAGAAGTGATAACAGAACAGAATTCAAAAACATGGTTATTGGTGTATATTGCCTTTCAAAGGGCATAGTGCATCAATTTAGTGCACCTTATGAGCAACAACAATATGGGGTGGCTGAACGGAAAAACAGGACTTTGATTGAGGCAGCAAGGACCATGCTTTCGGATTCAAAGCATCCTACCATGTTTTGGGGGGACGCAGTGAATACCGCGTGCCATGTTTTTAACTGGGTCCTTACTGTCAAATCATTGAACAAAACCTGTTATAAAGTTTTGAATAAAAGGCCACCAAATTTAACTGGCTTCGAACCTTTTGGGGTACCATGTACATTAATGAAAACAAAGCATCAACCTAAGTTTGGTGAAAAGGCTGACGAAGGATACTTCCTAGGTTATGTGCCGAACTCACCAAACAAATGGGTTTTTAACAAATCTAATGGTACTGTAGAGATTGTGTATAAAATTGATGTCACAAGTTATACACATGAACCCCAAACTGGTCCGGAATGGATATTTGATTATGACAAATTGTTTGAGTCATTTAACATTCCTTTGGATGGAAATGCAGGAAGAATCGAACGGGATATGTCATCATTAAACTTGAATGACGAGGGTCAAAGTTTTCCGAGGACCACCTTTCCGTCAACATCCGAGCCTACATCAACTGAGGATAGATCTCCAGAAGAAAATGATTCTGAAGTGCCTACAGACGAAAATCAGACAACAAATTCTAACTCTGAAGACAGTGTCCATGAGGAAGAAAATGTGGAGTCTGAAGTCGTTCCCCCGTTAGGAGAGATAGGATCAAATTTGGGAGATAATCTTAGAGTTGACGAGATAGAGACATCTAGGATTAATAAGAATCATCTTATTGAGAGTATCATAGGTAATCCTAATGCTGGTGTGAGGACTAGGAGTAGTTTGAATAACAACACAGTGTTGTTGTCGATGATCAACGACTCCGAGGCCTTTCATACTTGCCTCTACTCATGTTTCATCTCGCAAGTACAGCCGAAAAATGTGCAGATGGCACTAAAAGACAACTCTTGGGTTGAATCGATGCAGGAAGAACTGTCACAATTTAGGAAACTAGAAGTGTGGGAGTTAGTTCCGTTACCTCGAGGAGAAGTTGCAATAGGAACCAAATGGGTTTTTAAGTGCAAGAGAGATGATCGGGGTATAGTCACTCGCAACAAAGCAAGGCTTGTGGTAAAGGGTTTCAACCAAAAGGAAGGAATCGATTACAATGAAGTGTTCGCCCCAGTGGCAAGGCTTGAAGCAATCCGTTTGTTTCTAGCTTTTGCTTCTTTCAAAGGTTTCAAAGTTTATCAGCTCGATGTAAAGAGCGCGTTTCTTTATGGGAAAGTGAAGGAGCTGGTGTATCTGGAATAGCCGCCTAGGTTTACAGATCCAAAATATCCAGACATAGTATATCGGTTAGATAAGGCTTTGTGTTGATTACATCAAGCACCGAGGGCGTGGTACGAGACTCTATCTAATCATCTTTTAGACAACGGGTTTGAAAGAGGGAGAATAGATAGTACGCTGTTCGTGAAACGGAAAGGTGAACATTTCATCTTGGTACAAGTGTACGTCGATGATATAATTTTCGGGTCATCAGACGAGTAGATGTGCACATATTTTGAAAAGGTGATAAAGTCAAAGTTTGAGATGAGTGCGATGGGTGAGTTAAACTTCTTTCTAGGTTTGCAAGTCGAACAGAGGAAGGAGGGCATGTTTATTCATCAGACGAAGTATGTCTACGACATCTTAGAGTGCTTCGGGATGGAAGGAACCAAGCTGACAGCTCACTTCAGCACGCCGATTCAAGTGAATCATAATCTCGGACCGGGTACAGAAAGTGATACCGATGTGCATCCGACGTTATATCGGGCCATGATTGGGTCACTCATGTATTTAACTGCTTCTAGACCTGATATAATGTTTGCTGTGTGTATTTGTGCTAGGTTTCAAGCTAATCCAAAAGAGATGCACATGAAAGCTGTGAAGCGGATTCTAAAATACCTCAAGTCGAAACCGAAGCTGGGACTTTGGTATCACGCGGTGGGCGATCTGGCATTGGAGGCATTCACGGATTCAGACTATGGAGGATGCAGCTTGAATCGCAAGTCAACAACTGGAGGTTGTCAGTTCCTTGGAGGGAGGCTCGTTTCCTGGCAATGCAAGAAACGGACTTCGGTAGCCGTATCAACGTGCGAGGCCGAATATGTTGCTGCGGGTAGTTGCTGTTCACAGGTTTTGTGGATACAACAACAATTGCAGGATTACGGTTTGACTTATACTCATACTCCTGTTAGGGTAGATAACCAGTCAACTATTGCAATAACAAATAATCTAGTTAAACACAGTAAAACCAAGCACATAGACATAAGACACCACTTTATTCGTGATTGATCTGAAAAGAACTTAATTAAGCTGGTAAAAGTTGCAACGGATGATCATAATGCGGATTTATTTACCAAAGCTTTTGATAAGCACGTTTTGAGTTTTTAGTTCAACTAAACGGAATGTGTAGTCCAGAGTAAATTGACCGTAGTATAGTTTATTTCCCTTTATCGCAGTAGAATTTCTTTCTTTTTATAGTAAGTTTAGTAGCTTAGGAAATTTTTTTGGTAAGTTAGTAGGTTATTTTATTTTCTTACTTTTATTTATGAGAAACAAAAGAAAAAAGAGAGAAAACCATAAAAAGTTCAAAAAAAAGAGAATATCAGAATATAGGTATAAGTCTTAGATACATAGGTTCAAAGTGACGAAAATTAGCACAGTCTTTACAATCTCTAAGTGTTAAGCTTTCACACATAATGCACCTAAAAATTCTAAGTGTTATACATTATCTAGTTTGATATGTTGGTAGGCATAATACATATAGGGAGTCTCAAGGCTAATAAAATATTCAAGAAAAAGTCAGACGTGTCACTAACTTAAATGTATGACCAAATGGTCTTAATTTTTATGTTAGAGACATACTGACATTGATTTTAAATGAGGTATGCAAACTTTCTAGGGATGTATAGCAACATCAGATACATCTTAAAGAGAAGAAAAGAATAGAAAAATCATGATACTGAGTTGAGAGTGAAAACAAGTAACTCTGTTGTACGTAAGTAGAGACCTGTTGCCTCTGGTTTGACTCGAGTTAGCAAGATAAGTCGCTTTGTTATACGTCAGTACAGACCTGTCACCGCTGTCTTGCTAGCTTTAAAATAAACTTTAAGACAAACTAAGACACTCTGTTGTATGTAAATACAGACCTGTGTCCAACGTTTGCCTTTTAAAGAAAGTTTGCAATACCGAAAAGTTATAATCATTATGTGTATGCCTTGATCATAAAAGTATGTCTAAGTATGAGTCACGTAAGATAATTTCTTGATAAATAAAAAGGCCAAGGGATATTCCAAAGTGTAACATGTTTAAAAGGAAAATAATACCATCAATCGGCTAGAAATGTATGTCACAACAAACAATCAAAGGAATCAAAAATTCCTAAGTGTGAAAGTAAGATACTGAAAGTGCGTATTTGACATCGCTATCGGATTGAACCTTTCATTGACTATCCTCGCCAAAAATATTCTGTTAGTGTTAAGTATAGGATGTAACTTTTAAAAATATTGTAGATTAGTTTAAGTTTAAATTTTGTTCAAAATTTAAATTTTATTTTATTTTATTTTACTTTACTTTATTTTTATTTCATCTTATTTTATTTTATTTAGGAAAAAGGGTCAAAGTTACTGAGGATGCATTCTTAGTTGAATAAATAAACATTGCGTGAAAATCTTGTGCTTAGTGAAAATAAATTTTGCATAGTTTGTTCCGTTACACGAAAAAGTTGGAAAAGTTGAAAAAGTTGAATTTAATTCAAAGATTTTCAAAATTTTCAAAATTTTCAGTTAACTTCGAATTTAAGCTAAAGTCGAATGTTACATTCGAATTTGGCAGTAAATTCGAATTTGGAGACAAATTCGAAGGTGGTTAGTATAAATAGGTCAACAGTGAACATTCATTATTCACCTACTTTCGAATTTAGTATTTCGAGTTTATATAGTGCGATTTCGAGTTTATTCCTTCGAGTTTGTCGTCTTCGAGTTTTCTACCATTTGTCGAAGTTTTGTCCGTTTGTATTCGAGTATATTACCAAATCTAGGTATAATCAACATCATTATACAAGATTTAGGATGTTTTAGACTCAATTGGAGCCAAAATCGACTAGATTTGAGGATTTAAGGGTTTTGAACTTTGTAATTCAAAATCACAAAGTTTGAATCGGTGAAACTTCAAATAAGTAGCAAATATCTTCAATTAGAACCTATTAGGACTAATGGATGTGATTTTCTAAGTCTAAAATGGTTTAAATCTTGGAGTTTTGATTTTAAAAGTGCCGACATTCGAGTTTGTTCTTAGGTTCGAATTTGTCACTAAATTCGAATATATCACTAAACTTGAATTAAGGTTAATTCGAACATGTTATTCGAATTTGCTGTTAAAATCGAAATGTTTGAATATTTGTTAAGTCAAACTTGTAGAAATTCATCTGTGTTGGATTTTGAACTTACATAACTTCAAAATAAAACAAATTTGAATTTAATCAAGTTTTATTTTTATTTTGTCCTTTATAATATATTTTATACTTTAATGTGCAGATATAGGGGATAGAGCTTTTATCCAAAAGCATAATATGGTCGTGTCACCGGACCGTGAGCTACCTAAAGTTCAGGCATTTCGCCAAATGGTGGACTTTTTGGCTGCTTCAAGGGTGTCTTATGCCCTTTCCCACAATGTACAGATCGTGCTGCCTTACGTTAGGCAATTTTGGGATCATCTGCAGGTCGACTGCACAGTAACTCCAACAGTATTGCGGACAAGGATCGCCAGATAGCCTCTCGTGTTCTCCGCCAATGTGTTGCGCAGGGTTTTGCAGTTGGAACCCCCGAGCAGGAAGGTGGGCCAATTGACTTTCCGTCGGAAGTTAGGTAAGCAGCATTCTTAAGAATGGGGTATGGCCTAGATGTGGCTAAGGCATCGTACATGAAAAGTGGTTTAATTGGGCAATGGAGGTATCTGGCACATGTCTTCATGATGTCCTTCGCTCCAAAGAAAGCCGGTTTTGACTACATCGTGTCGAAGATGCAATCGGCGGTGATAACATTGGTTTACAACCAGAGGTTTAGTTACTCCGAAATGTTCTTTGCGGAGTTTGTTCACCAAATAACAGGTTCGTGATGATGCTAATCAGACATTTTTTGCTAAATTTGCCGGAATTGCCAGAAATTCAGAGTGTTGCCGTGATCGACAAGCGGATTTTTGTAGCCCCCGTAATTGATCCACGGGTGGAGACTTTTGAAGAGATTTGGGCTCAAGGCTCACATGCAAATGAAGAGATTAATACTGAGCTTGTTGGAGATATTCTGGAACCTCCAAATGATGAAGAAGATATTCTGCGCAAGATAGATATATATATACCTGAGGTAGATGGTCAAGCTGTGACCACATTTAAATCTGAGTCTGAAGAAGCTGAAGAGATTGAGGTAGATGAAGTAGCTAAAGAAGCAGCAGCAGAAGAGATAGAAGATCCGGCTGTCCGAATAGGCAGATATGGATCCAGAATAGTGGCTAATGACCAAGAGGCATAAAAGAGAAGAGCATTTAGGGATTCGGATGAAGATGACTCCGATTTCGATATTGAAGATACAGCTCCGTTGGTACCTAGGCATAGGGCCAAAAGGCATAGGTTCATGCAGGGAGCTTCGTCTGCTTCTGCTTCTGAGCCTGAAAGACCATCCGCTCAACCATCTATTCCACCACCACCCGTTCAATCATCAATTCCACCACCAATCATCCCGTCACCTATCACATCCATTCCATCCACCTCATCCACCTTCACTTACAATCAAAGGTTTTCTGAGCTCGAAAGCAAGATAGATTTCCAGCAAGTCCAAATATTTCAACTTACTAAAGCCGTCGGCGAACTTCAAGCACATAATGCAAATATTGATAAAGAAAATCTTGAATTGAAGACATTCGTCGCCGATCAGGCTGCAGAGATCTGCACTATGAGGTCCCTCATTGAGCAATTAATGAAAAATATAAAAGCTCAGGGGGAGACTAGCTGCAGGGATACTGAGGAGTTGAGAAGGGAAGATGACGAAGGCAATGATCCCGATGCACCAAAAGACAGTGAGCCAGTAGATTTTCTGTTGCTCAACACGCCGAAGTTCAGGGGGAGCAGAGTCAGACTGGAGCTGAAGAAGCTGAAGGAGGTGAAGCTAGTCCCTTAAAGACTTCTAAGAGCGAAATGATAGACGCTCTGAGGGATATTGAGGAAGAACTGATGGAGTTTGATTTTGAGGATGAGATAGAGGAGTTGGAGGAAGGAGAATTCGTGCCGGAGGAAATAGTTTATTAGAGATCGGATGACGAAGTGATAGAGGATGAAGACGACAATGTCAATGAAGTGATTGTAAACTCACAGCCTATCACGGAGTTGTATTTCCAAGACAATCACAATGTGATTGATATTGATGAGATCAAACTAGCCTCGGTAGCGGATTCTGAACTTGAAGAAGCTGAGAAAGAGCCATCTAGAGCTGAATTGATGAATTTATGGTTTAGGAAAGAAGAAAAGAAGACAGAGCCGAAGATGAAGAAAAGAGTGAGAGTTCCGGGCTCCGAAAATCTCTCAGGTGGAATTATCAGCTGGTTCTTTGACAGAGAATTGCAGCTAGTTATATTGAAAAGGAGAGATGGACTTCGATACTTGAGGCGAACACTGAAAGTATTCAACACACTACCCAAGGTTGAAGTGAAAGAGTTAGCTTGGAAGGAGTTGATCAATATTGGTGACGACCCATATGCTGAAGTGATTGCGAAGATTATAAGAAAAGAGGGTCGGTCAGGCAAATTTGAAAGACTCAAGCCGAGGACCGAAAATAGAGTTGAGGACGAGTCGAGAATGGATCCTCATACAGGTAGGCCATGGGCCAGAATGGTATACAAACCTGTAAGATGTTTGAAGAAGGTACCAATGAAATCGATGCCACAAAATGTTTTAAGTAACATGAAGTGGTGGTATATCGATAATGAAACCGCTGAAGCTGTAATGGAAGATGCACAAGACAAAGTTATTTTGAGAGTGTATGATCCACTGCACTTCATATACCTATCTAAGGACGACCTGAAGAAGCTACATGATCAGCATATCTTCTTTCACGAAGGATGGAGATCTGAGGCCAGGAAGTTCTAGAAGATAGTAAGAGTATGTATAGATATAGGTCTATATGCAGGAAGTAGTCTGTATGGTCCAAGTACTTAGTCTAAAATGTAAATATATAGAAGGTATCGTCA
Source organism: Centrapalus pauciflorus (assembly GCA_020465985.1). Lineage (NCBI taxonomy): Eukaryota > Viridiplantae > Streptophyta > Magnoliopsida > Asterales > Asteraceae > Centrapalus > Centrapalus pauciflorus. Next base: position 74,735 of record JAANYP010005260.1, read on the forward strand.
AGGGGGAGTCTGTTAGTACATCCTGTGTGACGATAGCAGTCTAAGTTTTGATAGCATTTTGTGTAAGTCAAGTAACTTGGTATTGAATATTGAATAGTGTTTGATATATGTGCTATTGTGTTTGATATTGGTTGTTTGTATGTTCGAACTTGATGTAATATATTACAAGAAGTTCAAACATAAAGTTCAAAGATAAATTCAAACATGAGTTAAAACATAAGTTCAAATATAAGATTAATATGTGAAGTTCGAATTTATAGGTAAATTCGAATTTGTCAATGAGGACAAATTCGAATGGGGCCTTGGGCCGGATTCGAATTTGTCCTAGACAAACTCGAATATATCAGTATAATTAAGGGTTAATTCGATTAATTATCAGACTTTTGCAGAATTTCAAAGCGATTAAGCAAAAGGGCGATCTCGAACTCGCAAGTTTCCAGAGAGTTGTTTCGGAGAGAATCATCGTGTAGGGGCATTCGTAGTCGTTTCGGTGAGTGTGATCTTACCGTCAAGCCGCAAACAAGGATTCCGCACTCGTTGGACGGTGTCGCGTCAAGATAGATACGTAAAGTCAAGACCATACAGTATAGCCTCCAGATTTGCAATCTGCTGCTGCTGATCAGTCTCTGTCTGATCCAACTGGGCATTAAGATGTTGAAGTTCACGGATCGCCTTTGTCAGTTGAAGAATCTGTAATTCTGTAAAAACTCCAATTCTAACACTGCATACATGAAACAAGTCATAATATGTTAGTAGGACATTAAAAACCATTATGCAATGAAACTCTCCTTACTTACATTCTTTGATGGTTTAGAGCATAAACCAAACACTAGAATTAAGTTCGAGAGAAACAGTCGTTACCTTCGTTAAATAGTCACAACATCGTAAGTTTTCAAAAAACTTTGAACAATTTTCAATGTAACATCCGTCATTTCGACCTGGTACGTGGAATTATTTTAGTGGATAAATATTCTATTAATATTGGGTTGGTCCAATCATATCCCGTTTCGTGGATTGATACGTGTCGGGATTGGGCTTGCGTGTCATCGAGTTATAATTTAAATGAACGGATTACATTTTTGGGATCACGGCATTAAATGGATTAAATGGGCATAAATATTGAAAATGTGATATCGGGTTCGGGTTAATGGGTTCGGGACCGGCTAAATTAGAAGCGTATATATGTGTTTGAGATTATCTTCATTCACCTTTATCCATTGTTTGAGACCTAAATAGTGTTTGTGTGTGTGTTTGGGTGAAGAGCTCCAGCAAGAACCAATTTCAGATTCAAAATTTGGTGTGAAATCTTGGGTGTAGGCTGCACATCTTCTTCCTTGTTATTGTTCTTGAAGATATTGAGGTAAGCAGAAGATTTAAATTGTGTTATGTGTTGAGTCCTTATGGGAATTGATTACTTGAGTGATAAGGGAGTTATTATGCTGCTGTTATGTGATTATGGGGTATTCGCGGGGTCGCGGCGCGACTACCAGGGCCTCCGCGGCGCGACCAACAACCTGCAGGGGAAATCCGAGTTTATCTCATAAAAAGGGGTTGGGTCGAATTAATGTCGGGTTTCCTTCGGGATTGCTCGGGTTGGGTTTGTTTGGGTTTGGGGTCTCGTTTGGGGCTGCCTTGGGTCGAGTTTTGGGTCGGGTTTTGTCCATTGGTCGGGTTCCGATTAGGTAGGGTTATCGGGTTTGAGTCGGGCTCGGATCATTGTGATTATGTGATTGATGTCATTCGGGATTGTGTTTAATCTTTGGGATATCCGTGTGTTACAGGGACGAGTGGATCTCGAGCCGGATTCGATCAGGGCGTTCAGACATCGGGAAATCAAGCAGGTGAGTACTCGAGACTTTTCTAAACGCGTGCCATCTTTTACGTATTAGCGGTGTAGCTATATTTGTGCATGTTATATATGTGAGACAGGGACGTGAACCTCAGGTATACTCTATTCCTTATACGTGTTATGTATGAGATGCGAGATCGATTCTTGGGGTCCGTGATGTGTTCCATACGGACAGTGAGTCGCGAAAGGAATCGCGCGGGTTGACTGTCCCTTACAGTCCTTGGGGCGTATATATACGGCAGGGCCTGTAGCCGGGTCGCTCCTGAGCTACAGGGTTATTGCCGCTCACTGCTGTGTGCGGTGTGTCGGCCGGGGAAGGGTACCCACAGGGCCAGTGTGTTATTCCGATCTCATACTTGTGTTTACATACTTGAGATGCGTGTTCGGCAATCAGGACAAGGACAGCGATTGTGTGCTACGTGCTATGTGTTATGTGCAGTGTCAACCCTCGTGTGCTCACGGGCTTTATAGCTCATGTATTCGAGTCTAACATGTTCAGGGAATCAGAAGGGATCTCAACCGCCGCCGAGATAGATTCAAGGTTGATGGAAGATCCGTAATAGTTTTATGCTTGTATAGAACTCTTGTAATAGTTGTTTTGGGAACAGTGTATCCAGTGATCAGGATTATTATGTTTTGTTAATATGGGATTATGACAGTGTTTGACTTCATGTTTAAAGTTTTAAATTAGCCGTAATCTGGATTATCCTATGACACGTGTGTTATAGATTCGTTGCGTTATTGCCACCTATGATATTCTGTTGACGTGGCATTTCCGGGATCGGGAGGGGTATTACATTAAACTTTTTCAACACTTAAGTGAAAATTTTGAAAATACTTGAATAAAATTCAACTTTTTCGTGTAACAGAATTTTACAAACTTTGCAGAAACATTCACATTAAGCAACAAATTTTCACGCAATATTTGTTTATTCAACCAAAAATGTATCCTAGTAACATTGACCTTTTTCCTACTTAGAATAAAACAAAATTAAAATAAAATAAAATAAAATATGGAAAATAAACAGAATATTTTTGCGAGAAAGTCAAAGAAGGTTCAATAAGATAGCAGTGTCAATATGCACTTTCAAGTATTACACTTTCACACTCAGGAATTTTTTATTCCTTGATTGTTTGTCGTGACACACATTTCTAGGTGATTGTCGGTATTATTTTTCCTTTAAACATGTTACACTTTCGAATATCCTTTGGCCTTTTTATTTATCAAGAAGCTACCTTACATGTCCTATACTTAGACATACTTTTATGACCAAGGCATACACACAATGATTATAACTTTTTGGTATTGAAAATTTACTTTAAAAGGCAAACGTCGGACACAGTTCTGTATTTACATACAACAGAGTGTCTTAGTTTGTCTTAAGGTTTATTTAAAGCTAGCAAGACAGCGGTGACAGGTTTATACTGACGTACAACAAAGCGACTTATCTTGCTAACTCGAGTCAAACCAGAGGTAACAGGTCTGTACTTACGTACAACAAGGTGACTTGTTTTGACTCTCTCCTTACTATCATGATTTTTCTTTTCTTTTCTTTTCTTTAAGATGTATCTTATGTGGCTATACATCCCCCTCAGAAAATTTCCATACCTCATTTAGAATCATTGTCTGAATGTCTCTAACATAAAAATTAAGACCATTTGGTCATACATCTAAGTTAGTTACACATATGACTTTTTCTTGAATATTTTATTAGCTTTTAAGATTCCCTTTGTGTATTATGCCTACCAACACATCGAACTAGAAAATGTATATCACTTAGAGTTTAAGGTGCATTTTGTGTGAAAGGTTAACACTTTGTGTATTATGCCATTCCAACCCCCGCTGAAACACTCCAAGAAGTCCAATCCCTAGGTTATGATGGTGCCCTCTCAAAACCATCTGACTTCAAAACAAAACAACTTCAATCACACTGGAGGGTATTCTTCGATATCATCAACAAATGCTTCACCGGAAAGCATTCTGGCCATGACTCTGCATATATACACGTACTTGCAATGTTCGCCGCTTTCGCATTCGACAGACATTTCGATTATGCGGCATTCATTTTTGACGAATTAAAGAGGGCAGTCCAAGACAGAGGAACCAAAAGAGAGTGCAAATTCATACCATTCCAAAGGTTCCTCCAAATGATCATTCAATTTGCCATGGATCAAGATGATGAGGGAAATTCCTCGAGTTCAAGTAAAGAAAATTCCATTGTCGCTACTCCGCATGGCTAATCATTGTATAGAAAAGGTAAGGGTATACTACCAAGGTGTGTATCTGGAAGAGGCCCTGTCAGAACTGACAGAGCCAACCACTTCCGAAGGTGCAGAGCGCATGAGTGAGGACGAGGGTGTAGAGGAGGATATTGAACATATTTTAGGATCAGGGGAGTGGGAGATGAGTGTAGAAAGGGAGGGAGCAGAAGGTGAGAGGCCAGAGACAGGTGACTCTGAGCGCATCGTCTCTGAGCCTTTGAGGGTCGTGAGATTGAGAGTTTGAGGGAGTTCCAACCCCTCAAAGCCGAACAATCCACCAAAAGGCCACCAGTCCAGTTGCCGAAATCACCCAACCCAACGATTCAGGTTTCCCCTCAAAGGGAACATGTTTCACATCAAGGGGATATTGCACATATGTCATCTCCCTCTCATTCAGAAAGGGGAGATGTTGAAATAGGTTACCTGCCGCCCCCGGTGACCAAAGTTTTGTTGATCACGGTTGATTCCCCACCCCATAACACTCCATCGCATGTGCATGACGCCTCCGTGGCGTCCCCGCACATTGAAGATGCCTCCGTGGCATCTCCACAAACTTCTAGATCTGCACTCCGAGCTGGAGAAGCAGAAAGATGGAAGGAAGTCTTGAAGCGGCAACACAAATGCCATATTCTTCAAGCCATCAAGGGATAACACCCGAGATGTTAACGGAGGCTCTTCGTGACGCCAAACTTGTTACACGAGCTGACCTGGAATCCCTCAAGGTCGCTATCGAGGAACAACATTCCTCTCTTCTTTCATTCTTGAAAGGAAAGGGTGTTGCAACTCAAGAATTGCCACCATGAACCCATTCAGTCCAATCGACAGTGGAGCTTCAAGAGCAAATTGCCACGACCGCAACAATATTCACTGACTCTAACGAAAGCCTCTGTAGGATAATAATGCGTGCCGAGGCAGAAATGAATAAGCGAATGGACAGGCTGGAGTCCGTTGTCATTGATCTACAGACTCTATGCAGACCTCAGGCTGAGTCATTAAAAAGGAAACATGATAACCGGCCTGAGGGGGACAAACGCCCAACACTTCATCCTAAGGGAGAGATATCAAGTGTAGGGGGAGCAGAAGATGATCAAAGTGGGCAGAAATTCACAAGTGCAACAATGGGTCAGACTGAAAAAGATCTGATGACGACAAAGGTGGTATAGGAGCCTCCATCAGATAACGTTGAAGTCATCTTATTGTCTGATTCAGACTTAGAGATTGACCAAGACGAACCTCTAAAGATACCTATACCAGAGCCTGAATCCCCACAAAGATCATCTTCATCATTTGACTTTTTGAATTCCCCAACCCATGTTCTCCAAGAAGAAATTCTATCAACCTTAAAAGCTCCTACCCCTCATTCTGCCCAACAGCCAACTCATGAACCTACCACAACCCCACAAGTCCAAACACCATCCACTCAATCCGCTGAACCATCAGGGGCTAGAACTATTGATTGTTTTCAAGAGGATCCCGAGGCAACCTTCAGATACGACAGAGGATACGGACTGGTTCACGTGGTTCTCCAAAGGGAAAGTGCATACCCTTCCTGCTAGTGAGAGAGATTCCCTAAGTCTTGACCATTAGAGTCGAGTCTATAAAATTCTTGAGATACCTGCTGCAAAAGTTGAGGCCCCACCGGTTCAATGACCTAAACAACTTTTGATGAACTTAAAGTCAGAGGACTTCCTTCAGCCATATCTCGAAGATAAATTCAAGGTGGTATTCATGATAAAACTTGGTATGTACAACAAACTTCTTTTGATGGAGCTAAGTGATGCATCTAAAGCAGAACAGACAGAGTACAACCAAATGATGCTAAGAGAAACTAGGCCGAAATATGCATACTGGTCAAAGTCGAAGATCTTAAAGATAGTCTCCATCTCCATGCATAAACGGGCCCGTCTGTTCACTCCTTCCTTTGAAATCAAACGAGAAGATGGGTTATTGCAGCTAGTACATGAGAGTGACCTAGACTTCATGAACCCTGACTATATTTAAAATATGCAAAATAAGCTAAAAAAAATAAAGTAAAGGGTCGATCAAGTCATGTCACTTCTCTGGCAGCTTTGACCAGATGCATGAGACGGGTTTCCATCATCATGGGCTTAAAAGATTTCCAAATGGCCATTGAGAGTTTTCTGGTCAAAGTTGGACTCAAGGCTCCTGATGAAGAATTTTTTTGGCATCGATCATCAACCAATTTATCGAGTATTCATGGGAGCTCAACATGGAGTGCTCTTTTTGGATAAGAACGGGCAGAAGAAGTTCTTGCGTTTTGAGGAGTTTCCCTGTTACTCCGATGGCACTCACCGATTAATAGGAGCAGAGCTGAATGGGAGACTCCAGCAGGATGATGCCCAAAAGGTTTCTAAACCCAAGAAAAGACCTAAGGAGATTCAGGACATACTCAACGCACCTGAGCTTATAAATGACAGGTTGCATGCTCGTCAGCTATTTAGAAGATTTGATGTTATTCTTGGCCTACGTGAATCTAAAAAGCAAGCCTATCATCCTCTACATTGATCGAAAAGGGGGATATTGTTACATTTTAAGTTTCAATCCTATGGATTCTATTTTGTAATAGTTAGTTGAATATTATTTCCATGTAATTTATTCTCTTTCATTTGTAAGTTGTTTAATTTATTTAGAAGTTGAGGGGTGTAGTTTGTATACCCTTCAAACTTGGTTTTAATATTTTAGGAAAACCTCCTAGGGTTTCCCACAACTTTTTCATTTTTTACGATTTCTATACAAAAAGCGGCCCCACTTTTGAACATTCTCTCTGACAAGTTCATCATTGATTGAGACTTTTCTCTTTGTATGAATCATTATATTATTGTTTAGACCTGTGAGTGCAAGATTTATTGATTGGGATGAATTAATAAGTCTACATATACATATCAAATCGTATTGGTAGACAACTACCCAAAAATTTCCCAACGTAGAAGCAACTAGCTTTACCAAAAGTTAAGGCTTCAGAATCGGTACGTCAAACTCTAGGACCAGAGCCTACAATCTCTTTGCTTTTACTAACTCCTCCTGTAATACATAAAATAAGAAGGGTTAACAAATAAAATTTGCTAAGTGAGTTACTAGATCAATAAGGAGTGCAAAACATACAACGTGTAGTAATATAAAAATGATTATGAAATGACAAGTGTAATATCTTTTAATAAAAATGGTGTGGGCATAGCCCACTAAGATGCATAGGTCGCGAACATAGTCCGCTAACCTGTCGTTGCTAGCCGGATTAGAACCGAACTCTATGCAACTCCAACCGGTGCCTGAAGTCCGGCCACCTACTCCGTAAGCTTCCGGAAGTAGGAATTTATACGCACAAACAAGTAGTAAGGCGCTTGAATATAATAAAAATCTGAACGTCCAGTGAGGCCAAGTAAATGAGCATAGCTCATAATGGGTTATTCAAGTGTAATCATATGAAGTATGAAACGAATGATCATCAAATGTAGCATGGAAGTCAATGTGTATAATTGGAGGTATTAAATAAGGTTTCCTGGCCATAGGCCATGATCAAAATAATAAACTACCAACTAGGGTAGGATGCCACATAAAATGATGTTCAAAAGATATGCACAATGTCATAATTAAAAGAACATGTAAATATGTATGCAACACACATATCAATACTAGAACTCACAGAAATAGGCTAAAATAGCCTTTGTGTGGAAATATTGCCCAAAAGCTCCTTAATGTCCAAAACCGGTAACCGGCACTCCTTTTAGATCCAAACCTTTTAAAAAATGATATTCAAAGCATATATAAGCTTATACTAGTATATCATAAGGTTTGGAATTAAATTCAGGTGATTAAAGGCCTTTAGTTTGAATTCCTGATTTTTATTGACACCGTCGAGCCTCTATTGAGTTCTATAGACTTTTTGGTGATATTTGATGTTAATTTATATGTTATATAAGTATGGAATGACCCCATGAGGTTATAGTACCATTATAGGGCTTAAAACAAGTGTTTTGGGTGTAAAGGGGCTCGACTCAGCGAGTCAGAAGGGTGACTTGACGAGTCAAAACGCACTGTAATTGAATTTCGGGCATAACAGGGATGAACTCGACGAGTTGTAGCAGTAACTCGCCGAGTTGCCCAGACCTGCAGTCCAGAATTGTCTTTTTTGACGTCCTGCTTGTGGTTTCTCCGTTCCAAACTCAATTCCAACTTCTAAAAACACCCTAAAACTTCATTTTATGATATATTTGATGTATATAAACATATATGAACATTGTTTAACATCCAAACATCAAGAATTCCACTATTTCACTAATTAGATTCTTGGATTTAATCCACAGATTTCCAAACTCAAACCCATGAATTTTACTAGCTTGTATGATTTATAAACTCAGAAATCAACACATGCTTTACTTTTTAAGCTATCAACTTCAAGGAGCCATTTCTCCTCTACTCTTATCCATATCACCAAAATTTTAAGGATTATATATATATAGCAAAGAGATGAAATGGAATATACATACACCCTAGAGTCGATTAAACCTTACCTTGATTTACTAATCTTGGCTGCAGAATATAAGTAGAATTCTCTTTCGGAAGTTTATAAACTCTAGCCCTAATCTCGTATGTGTGGTGCAGGAATTTTTTTGCAAAGAGAGGAATGAGAAAGAGGGCAGCCGATTGGGGGACTTCATATCCTCAATTGGTCCATCTTTTGCACGTAACTCCCCTTTGAGTTTCACTTCTCTCAATTTAGCCACCAATGTATCAATTTCTCATGAGTTTCTATTACTAGGACTTAGGAACAAGCTTAAAGATCTTGTACGCATGGCTTGGGGTTTATATATACTTCTATGGATTGCCAAGTTGCAAGGTTTAAGGCACATAGTGCAAGTCAGTAAAGCTTGTGGCTAACAAAATATCTATACTAATCATAATTAAAATATTAGATTGTAATTCGTTTGGGACATAATAAATTTATTATTACCTTATTTAAGAGGATGTTACAAGTTAGGGCACACATCTTCCATTAGTAGAGTTTTTGTACAACAACAGCTATCACACAAGTCTTAAGGATGCTCCATTTCAGGCACTGTACGGACGAAAGTGTCGATCACCCCTTTGTTGGGCCAAAGTTGGAGATAGTCAAGTTACTGGCCCAGAAATCATACTCGAGACGACCGAGAAGATAATATAGATACAAAACCGACTAAAAGCGGCCACAGTCGTCAGAAAAGTTATGCAGATCTGAGACGCAAATCACTTGAATTTCAAGCTGGTGAAAAGGTGATGCTGAAATTCACGCCATGGAAGGGTGTAATACGATTTGGGAAGCGAGGAAAACTAAATCCTCATTACATTGGGCCATTCAAAGTTCAAAGAGGATTGGTCTGGTAGCTTATCATTTGGAGCTACCAGCAGAGCTTAGCAGTATGCTTAATACCTTCCATGTATCAATTCTGAAAAAGTGTTTGTCAGATGTAACACTCGTTATTCCCTTGGAAGAGATTCAGCTAGAAGATAAGCTTCACTTCTTCGAGGAATCGGTGGAAATCATGGACCGAGAAGTTAAAAGGTTAAAACATAGTCGTATACCTATCGTTAAGGATAGACGGAACTCTAACGTGGTCTAGAATTCACTTGGGAATGCGAAGACCAATTTAGACGAAAGTATCCTCACCTATTCTAAAATGCCAAGGCGCCTGAGGAAACAAGCTAAATTTCGGGACAAAATTCCCTTAATAGGGGCAGATTGTAACAACCGACACCAAATCAGGTTAGCATCTGTCATCTAATTAATAGTGATTATTATTAAACCAAGATGTTAACAAAATCATAAGGATTTCCCTTACAAAACAGAAACAATTTCATCGGTGTGATGTGATGAAACATCGATAAGTTATTTTGATCAACTTACGACGGGGTAAATTAAATAACCTAAGTTGCATGATTAAATTAGAATTAGTAACATTCATTGTGCATTAACAAATTTAAAATTTCAATTATGCAAGACAAAAACATTTTTAAACTAGTGTATTCAATTCAACAAGTATTTATAGAAATATGTAAAAATGCAAATACATAGAATACATTTTAAATACTTATAAAAATATTAAATAAAAATCCCTCTTTTCAACCCCTAACGACCGGCCCTATACACCCCCCATGTTCCCCCCCCCCCCCCCAATTTTACTTTTAATATATTTATTTGAAGTCCCATGCACCATCTACATCACACTCTCCATCCTTTGCACCATTCTTAGTGAGATTTGCACTCAACCTCCACTCTTTTCATCATTTGCAAGACTTCTTTTTCCTCTATAAATAGTGGATGAATCTTCATTCAGTTTCTCACCTTGCAAAGAGCAAAACACTCTCCCTTTCTCCCTCTCTTGAAACCGGCCACACACCACACACACACATACTCCACCACTTCAAATATTCAAGGAGTTCTTTGGTGCAAACAAATTCAAGATCCTTTCTTCTACACATTTGTTTACTTTCTTCACTAAGGTAAGTGAAAACTACACCATATACTTCTTTTATTCATGTTAAATATATGTCTTGCATAATATAAAATCACCAACAACATGTTATATTAAAAACAAAGTTCATAAACAAGTAGTTTTACTTTAATGTTTGCTTCTTCAAATATGTGTATAAATGTATGAACACACAAAGTAGACATAAATATTTTGAAAACCAAGTCTATAAATGTGTTCATGACCAATTTTACATATGGTTTTTTGTTAAACAGCAAGAATCACAAGTTGTTACAAAGTTGTTGAAATTCAGATTTTTTCTGCAGAAACATTACATCACCTTTGAAAAATCATAACTAGCTCATAACTAAACGAAATGAGGTCATTCTTTTTCCGGAAATTATATCTATGTCTTAACTAAAGATCTAGAAATTTTCATAATTTAATTCAGAGCCCCCAAATACTGTTTACAAAACGAATGGTCTAACGGCTCATTTGTCGTTTACATATGAGTTTCTAACAAACTATTTCCTCAACCTAAACACTTCGAAAAATTACCATTTTTAGCTTGAAAAAATCATAAGACATAGTAGCTTCATGATTAAAAATATCAAAGTCCAGATCGTTTTATAGCTATGTCAAAAACAGCCCCAAAGTGGGACATAAACAATGATAAATCCTGGAAATTTTATAAATAAAGCTTAAACTTTTATAAAGGTTTAATGGACTTGTTATGTTGAGTGATCGAAAAAACCATCATGCATGCATATTATCATTTAAAGGCCTTATTAACTATCTCATAACATTTAGGACTCGGTTAAGTCCTTTCGAACGTCGTCACAAGTTAACTATTCGATCATCACATTCACCATCACTACTAAAGTGAGTTTCATAGCCCCTATTTTTAAATGTTAATATTATTTGGGGTGAGAATACATGCTCAACTTTTTCTATCGACACAAGTACTTGAATCATTTAATGTATTACGTAAGTGTATTACTTCACCACCGCCCTCAATCATGAACCATTAATTACATCGTAAACGTGAATGTTATGGATAGATCTATTTGGATTGACGCCCCCATCTGGGTTGGTCGCACCAACTATTAACAGATGCATAATCATTTGACAATTCTTGGTATTATGGTGTTGGATACCACATAGGGCAATCGAAAGTTAAGTTTCGGGGTCATGAGGCTTATGGTAATACTTAAACTATTGATTTATGTATGTTTACAAACTCAATGAAATCTTGTGTTTCGATACATTGTCTATATCGATCGTGTAAACCTATGAGCTCACTAACATTATTGTTGTTGTGTTTAGCTTGTTATTCTCAGGACCATAATGGCAAAATATTGCATTCATGGCGAACTTTCAAGATTTTCAAGCTTTCGGAGTCATCGGACATTTCAAACACAACAGAGATTGACTTTCATAACTTATAATTTATGTATTTCAAATGTTTCCCATTTAATGGTCATTCAGTATGATTGTTACATTGTTTCTGTGACATCACGCCACGTTGCCAAGTGGGGTATCAGGGTGTGGCAATAAAACCTAGTTTCTTATCGTTAATTGAGATGAATAGTTTATGTCATTTGTCCCCGTTTTAAAAATTCAGCATCAAGGGTTTTGATTCGGGAATACAAACGTATTGTCTCTTTTTTGATCATTTTAAATTTTCTCTCATTTTCTAAATTCTCCAAATTTAAAAAGTCTAACCGTTTTCTAAGAACATAAGTTTCTTTTAGTGATTGTGCAAGTTGTTCAACTTTCATACACTTTTCTTTTTCAGTGTTATATTTTGCTTCTAATTTAAGCAGTTTTGTATGCCATTTACATTCATTCTTTACAAATTTAGCATTTAAAGATTGATGAAAGTAAAAGGAATGTAACTGGTCTCAGAGGCTAATGTGGAACATTCTGAGTCCCCGGATTTGGTCATCAGACAGGCTATAATGTCATCGACGATCTCCCCCTCTACTGACTCGTCTGTTTGGGAGTCGGAAGCAATATCAGCTTCAGTCAACCCTATCCGTTCGGCCATATAACAGTTGTGGCCTTTGTCATCTTCATCGTCAGACTCCTCGGCAACCCAGTAATCCTCCTGAGCGACGAGAGCCATCGCATCTGCCCTTTTTTTAGCATGGCGACTTTGCGTTCGTAGTAATCCAGGTCACGCTCGTATTGGTTTTGCATTCACGAGCAAAGTGACCGGGTTTCCCACACTTATAGCATCCACAGTCGTCGGTAGTCTTATGTTCATCATTTTGTGGTCGTTCATCTCGTCTTTCTGGCCGTTTATCTACACGGCTGGAGTCTCGGTTGTCCTTCCATCTGTGATTATCCATCCGTTCATCATATCTCCTATCGTCTCGCCTGTCAGAATAGCGGTCATCCCGATAGTCTCTTTTGTCGTCTCATCTCATCGCGTCTCTCGTATCTCCTCTCTCTCCAATCATCGTACCTTCTCTCTTCTCTGTCATCCCTCCTCCAATCTTCTCTTCTCCTATCATCTCTTTCTTCTCTCCTGTCATCCATCCTTTCATCAGGATACCTTCTAGTGCTCGTATCATACCGTAGCTGATTATTGGTCTTGTTCTGGTAGAATCACTTTTATTGAAGACGATTCGACAACAGGGCTATTTGTTTATAAACTTTAGCTTCCACTTCATCTAAGGTTTCCCATAGGAGGGCATCTGAGGCAGTGGGCATTGAGTAGATGAACCAGCTGTCGTGTAGAAGTGTGTAGGTGGTGGGGTTGGAAGATGTCCAAGGACAGCAGTCATGTTTGATAGAATTTCCAAGGGATCGTTAGCTTTGGAAATTTGGTTCACATTCAGCAACAGATGGCCACAGGTCTGTTTATAGGCATCTACATCACCCTAGTATTTCCTTAACTCTTTGACAAGACACTTATGGATATCTTGCAGTTTTCCAGACCGTCTTAACAGTGCGACATGCAATACCCCATTCTGGAGCCAGAGAAGACAGGATCTTTATATTGATGTCATCCCTATCCTTGATGATATGCAGCTTGTTCAGTTTGTTCAACATAGTGTAGACTCGAGTGAATGTACCCTAAATTCTCCATCCTTGGCCCTAAATTCAAAAAATTTGGCCTTCGCCTCCTCAATTTTGGTCTGGTCGTTTAAATCAGCTCCCAACATTTTGATTTCAAGTTCATCCCACATTTCTTTCGTAGGCATCTTATTGTCAACACTTACGAAGATGTCAGTAGGTAGGGCCTGATATAACAGATATTCTGCATTGTGATCAGTTGCCTGTCTTTCTCTCTCTTTTTCATCCTGAGGACCCCGTGGTTCTTTTCAAGCAGGGATAGGAGGACCAACAGTTGAAACTGCATGAATGTCCAAGTTGAAAATAGCAGGTCCTTTGGTGATGGACTGAATCATGAGATGCCCATAGGTTGCATGCTCACAAATTTTAGGATCCGCTTTTTCCATTGCTCATATTCGTCAGGAAAGAGAACAGGTGGCCTGTTCTCAGATCCTAAGACTAGAGCCTCTATTGACATGATGAATGAAAGTGGTGAGTGTTGTGAAAATAAATAGATCCTTGGAAGTGGAAACTGAATTTCAGTGGTGGAACCGAAGTTCAGATGTGAAGCCAAAGTTCGGGTGAGGAACCGAATGTTCGGATGCACTTGTACTTTAGACGAAGGTGAGTAATGCAAAGTTCCTTGGAGGATGCGAATTTCGGATGGTAGGATCCGAAGTTCTGTTGATGAACCGAGAGAAGTTAAGAGATTTAAATTGGATGACCCGAAGTTCGGATTGGAGAACCAAACTTCGGTTTAAAGACAAAATAAAGGGGAATTAAAAAATAAGTGGGATAAGACAAGTGAATGTGGATCTGAAGTTCGGATGATGAGGTATCCGAAGTTCGTTTAAAGCAAAATGCACCCAAAAACACCTAAATCGGTGATTTTTTAAACAAAATAGGCTGAGAAAGACGAAGAACAACTCAAATCGAATTTAAACCAAATAAACCCCTAAAACATGTAATAATTGAACTAGGCTGCTCGAAATAAATACAAGATCAGATATCGATCACAATGAAGGAATAAAACAAGTAAAAACAGAAGATCAAAGAGGATTTTGAGCAAGAACCGTGGGTTTTTTCGAGGAACAGCGACAGCAGCAAAAATCCTCTCAGATCCGGTCTAAATGAGTTGAAATCCACCCCAAAGGCTCTAATATCAATTGTTGTAGTGGTCCCAAACAAATATTAAGCACTCACAATGATTTCACAATGATAATAAGGCTGATACATGCAAAACAACAAAGAGAATAAGAAACTCTATCAATGTCAACGTGCACATGTACAGCCGCCAATGCTTTTTAATATTCTAAAGTGAAAACGTTAGTTTACAAAACCCTAGGCACATGCCAATAACCATTTACAATTAAGTGGAGGGTTACATTTGCCAATAATCATCCCTACGTTCAATTAGAATTCATCACAGAACTTCTTTGTGATACACCTTGTATTTTCTTTTATGAATTAAAAGGAATTCCTTAGCAATTTTTGTTACTGATTACTGTTAAGATCAAAATTACCTAAGATTAACTGGTTTTAATAAATCAGAGTGTAAACCAATAACCTTGTTTTTGAATCAAAGTCCAATTAAGAAGTTTGCGGAATAACACTTAATTGTTTTAAGAAAACTTTCAGAATAAATAACAAATAAATATAATCGAAATCAACTCCTTTATATTGTCAAAATCACTAATTACAATCACGTCTAATTTGTTTGATTGGACGAAGAACACTAATTGTTTTTAGGGTTTTACAACCTTAGAGGCTTGAGAAACTTTATCAGAAAGCAGTTACAATGAGGCACACAATTACAGAACTTGCACGTACAGACTTACAATAGAAAGACCTAGTCTATCTATATATATAGTCTTCTGATTTGTTTCCTTGAAGAACTCTGATTTCTCTGGTAGTAGATATGCTTGGAAGACATTCAAATCCTGAAATATATATCACTTCCTGAATTTCAGCACTTTCTGTTGTTAATCAGTTGAGCAGCTTGAACTTTTAACTCTGGGAGCCTGAACTTTTTAACTAGCAGCTTGAACTTGTTGAACTAGAAGCTTGAACTTTGTAATTACACAGAAATACTACTAACAGTTTGAGAAATCTAACTAACAGCTTGACATACTTAGAATATTTCCCAACAATCTCCCCCTAACTTAAATTCTTTACATAAGATTTTAAGTTTCTAAACAAATAAGGAAATAAAATAAAGTAAAATTGTTATATACAAACTAAGGCATCCAAAAACTTACAACTGTGGAAGTTTCTGCCTTATAGCTTTTATGAATTTTCTCTTCAACTCCACTTTATCACATTCAATCTTCATAGAGCTCATCTGGAGTAGCCATTCCTTTGGCAAACTGAGAAATTTAAAATTGTAGAATCTGTTGGATCTGTCTGCAAGCTTGAGTCTATATGTCATGGATTTGGCATATAAATCAATATATACTCTGGTAGACTCTGGGTCAAAAATGCTCCTGAGATCTTTCAACTTTTGTTGAACCCAAACAATTTGAGACCTAGAATGACTGGCATTTCAAGTATGATGCATTTGTGTCAGCTCATCTCTAGTCAGTCTTTCAACCAGCTGGATTAGGCTCTTGTATTCTTCCTCGGGACCAGCTTCTCTTCTGATTACAAAGTGATATACTAAATCAGTGTCATCCATTGACATAGCATACCAATAGGTAATAGGAGGTTTAGAGAAGTCATGTTGATCCAGGACCTTTTCAATTTCCATTGCCTTTTGCAGCTGTTGATCAAACATCACTCTCTTTACCTGATCAAACTTTGCTTGTTGAATGGTTTTAGAATGAGGATCATCAGCAATAGTTTGAACTGGTTCTTGTGGACCTTGGACTTGTTGGGAGGCTGTGGATGCTTTTTCCTTCTCCTTTTCTTTGTCATATAAAGCCTGAAGCTTTTCAGTTGACCATGATTGAGCATTTACTTTTGATATCCCAGCTGTAGCAGAGAAATTCATTAAAAATCTTCTGTGTTCTGCCTTTGAAGGCCCTGTTGGCCTTTTCCTCTTCTTTTGACTATCCTTGACCACAAACCCTCTTAGGTAATCTCATAAGGTTTCATCATCTCCCATTGGTTCATGGGTTTGCTGGCCTAGAATCTCATCTTTTTCTTCTGCTAATTTCCTTGGCAGTTCAGCATCATGGGCAACTTAGGCTTCTTTAGAAATAATTTTGATCTTTGGAGGCTCAATTAAAATACCATTTTTCTTGTATTTGGAAGCTGATACTGTGGATTGGACTGCTGGGGCGGGAGCTTGAGAACCTTCTTTGATAACCACTCCACTTGATTTGCTTAGAACAGCTTGAGCTTCTAGACTAACAGCTTGAGAAACTGTTGGGACTGTTAGCCTAGAAACTGAAGCTGTTGGTGGAGAAAGTAGAAGCTGTTTAGACTGGATGAGGGATCTCCTGATTCTCCCCCTTTTGGGATGCATTGGTTTGGCCAGGAGGACCAAAAACCTTTGCAAGGAGGGATCGAACCATCTTCTCGAGCTGGATAATCTTGTTGCCATACAGAGTGAAGCCAAGATGAAACTGATCAAGGCGCTGTTGTTGAGCTGTTGTGAGTTGTTGTAGGGCTGTGATTTGAGATCTCTGTGCAGCAATGATGGACTTGTAATGTTCCAAAATAGCTACAACAGGTTTCAGTTGTTGATCCGTCAAAGCCATTAGTTGCAGACTAGCCTCAAGATCTTCAAATGATAGTGGGATTTGAGATCTATCACTGGCATGAATGCAAGAAGTAGAAACATCTGGGCCCCTTTGTTCTTGGTATTGGGGGCTTCCAGAAGGTGGTTGCACACCCTCTGTTGCCATGGGTGTGGTCTTAGATATGTTGATACTGTCCTGTGCCTCTTGTGTAGAGACATTAGTAGTACCAGCTACAAAACCCATATGAACATCCTCTGATGGGATGTTCACCTCCAAGTTGAGGGTGGGAGTATCCTCAATGGGTTCCCTTTCGATATTCTGTGCAGGAGTGTCCCCATGCATAGGGCTATTTGGCTCTAGGAATTGGACTGAGGAGGAAGGAGCTCCAATAACCCTTTGTCGTTTATACATTTTAAGTGATGGGGCTGGGAAGGTATGTATAGTGGAAGGAGCAGAGGAAGTATATGTATCATGAGGAGTGGGTTGGGGTCCTGGGGGTGAAGCCGTAATAGATGGCTGAGACTGCTCAGGACCCTCCCCTCTGTTTCTTGGATGGGTATCCTGCAATGAAGTAGGTAAAGAGTGCCTATGAGAAACATGTATCCTTTTATGTACTTTAAAATTATTGCAAGACTTTGCAATTATTTCTGCCAAAAATCATGGATACATCAAAAATTCCCCATTCTTTAGGGCATGGTGCCTTAACATCCCCTGAAAAATCATGTTTGAAAAATTGAACTGTTGGCCTGTTGATAAGCACACTAAGGCAGTGGCAATATTTGAAGAAAATTCAGGCCAACCAGTTCTTTTAGGTCTTATACACTGCTGAATAATATGCACAAGATATTTCCATTTAGGACCAAAATGTGCTTTGTAGAAGGTGAAAGAATCAGTATGGCCCATATACCCAATAGCAAAAAGACCTTCGTGTAAAGCAGTAAGAGAGAGATCAGATATACCTGTGGCATCTTGAGATGCAGATGTTGGCGTATTGTCTCCCCAGTGATGGTAATGGGGTTACCATCAATGATTGATGCAAAAGAAGTGACTTCATTAATGGTATTGACACTAGAGGATTTCCAGAACTGCTCAATGTGTGAGACGTATATGGTGGGATTGACAGTTAGAGTATAATGGATATGGGGAACCACGAAGAAAATCCATCATGTCATGGAATGGTTGGAGTTCAGTGTGTTTGAGAGAGTAGGGTAGGCAGTTATGTTCTTTGACGAACTCCATTTGAGATCAAGACGGTGATTTAGGGCTTGGAACGACTGTGTAAGAATCGCTAAGAGAGAGAAGATGAACAGATTGTGGAAGATATTTTTGCAACTGGTAGTTACAATTTAACGAAACTGGGACTTTAAAGGTTTTGGGTTTTAAAAATATCTAGTCCCGCACACAATCTTATGGATAATGATTGAAATACCCTGCACACTTGACAGACCAAGTGAAACAACTAATAGTTCGAGAAAATGAACTAGCAGCTTGAGAATAGTCTCAAGCTGTTAGTTGAAAATTAAGCATTTTCTAATGAAACAGTGTCTCCCCCTTAACTAAGCACATTTAATAAGTATTTTCTTCATGAAATAAGGAAGAATAATGAAGATCAAATTAATCCATATTTACCATGCCAATATTTGATACTAGAAAGGTGAATCTCCCTACATCAAATGCTTTTGTAAATAGATCAGCTAACTGATCATCTGTATGAATTTTGGTAACTTGTATTAATTTCTTCTCATTACAGTCCCTTATAAAATGAAATCTAATGTCTATGTGCTTGGTTTTGGGAAATTTCACTGGATTTTGTACAATGCTTATTGCACTGGAATTTTCAATATAAATAGGAGTAGATAGGAAGTACATACCATAGTCTCTCAGTTGGTTCTGAATCCACATCACTTGGGAACATATTCTGCTTCAGTAGATGAAGTGGAAACATTGGTCTGCTTTTTGCACTGCCAAGAGACCAGTCTTGCTCCTAGATATTGACATCCACCAGTTGTGGATAATCTGTCTATGTTGCAACCTCCATAGTCACTGTCAGAATAAGTTGTTAGTTCAAGAGGAGAGTCCTTAGGATACCATAGGCCCAATTTTGGTTGGCCCTTAAGTTATCTAAGGATTCTCTTAACAACAAACAAATGTGAATCCTTTGGAGCACATTGAAACCTGGCACAAACACAAACAGCAAACATTATATCAGGTCTAGAAGATGTGAGATACATTAGTGAACCTATCAAGGATCTGTATAAATGAATATCCACATCCACTCCTTCTTTATCTGCATCAAGCTGCTTATGAGTGTTCATTGGTGTGCTGGCAACTTTGGTGTCCTTGTATCCAAACTTTTCCAGGATGTCATTTACATACTTTGATTGACTTATAAAAAGTCCAGTGGGTTTCTACTTGACCTGCAATCCTAGAAAGAAAGTTAGTTCCCCCATTGAACTCACTTGAAACTTCTTGTGCATCAAGGTTTTAAAATCCTTGTACAGAATGTCATTTGTTGATCCAAAGATGATATCATCAACATAGATCTGAACAAGAAGAATCTCCGATTAGATGGACTTTATGAATAATGTCTTGTCCAGAGTACCTCTCTTGAATCCATTTTGTAGAAGATATGAAGACAAAGTGTCATACCATGCTCTTGGAGCTTGGTGGAGTCCATAGAGGGCTTTGTCTAACTTGTAGACTCTGTCTGGATACTTATAGTCCTCAAATCCAGGGGGTTGACACACATAAACCTCTTCTTCGATTGTACCATACAAGAATGCAGATTTCACATCCATTTGGTACACTTTGAACTCTTTGAGGTTGGCATAAGCTAGCAACAGTCAAATTGCTTCTATCCTTGCTACTAGAGCAAAGACATCATCATAATCTATTGCTTCCTCTTGAGTATATCCTTAAGCTACCAACCTTGCTTTGTTCTTGATCGCTACACCTCTCTTATCCTTCTTGTTTCTGAAAATCCATCTTGTACCAATTGCCCTCTTACCTTTAGGCAAGTCAACTAGAGTCCATACATTCTAAATCTTATATTGCAAAAGTTTTTCTTGCATTGCCTCAATCCAAGATGGATCTTTCAGAGCCTCAGATGCCTTCTTTGGCTCCAATTGTGACATGAAGCATGCATGTTCAAAAGCAGCTAGATTGAATTCAGGGACTGCGGATTCAGCATCA
This sequence comes from Centrapalus pauciflorus, assembly GCA_020465985.1. NCBI lineage: Eukaryota > Viridiplantae > Streptophyta > Magnoliopsida > Asterales > Asteraceae > Centrapalus > Centrapalus pauciflorus. The sequence continues at coordinate 95,248 of JAANYP010005260.1, forward strand.
GTGGACTCCTTGTGAACCATTGTCCTTGTCTGCACATGAGTGCGTGGGTCTCCCATTATCTAGTTGAGAGGATGATTTTTGTGAACCCTGAGTGTGGGTTCTCTTTCTGTCTGAAATTAGCTTCCCAGATTTGTATCATCACCTTCAGCACCACTTAAAGATTCTGCTTCATTAACATTTGATCAGAAAATTGGACTGTTTCCCTATTGGATGGAGTTGTTACTTCAGGGCTTGGGATTGGCACTTCGCACTCTGTATTTGTGTCTTGTTGATCAATCAGGACCCCTGGTGGGTCACAAGATAGAAGTGGCAGTACAATATACTCATCCCATGTAGCAGAATCTGCAATTGTTGGAAACTTTGTGCCAACAGCTTGAATATTTGTGTTACCAGCATGAGAAATTAGGCTGGCAGTTTCAACATTACTTCCAACAGTTCCTGCAGAAAGCTCAACAAAGCTCAGAGAATTTGTTAGTGAATCTAAATCAAACAACCAATCAGGACCAGTGCCTTTGATATTTGCAGTGTTTTCATTAAACTCAACATTGGCACTTTCTTCAATAGTTTTAGACACACTGTTATACACCCTATAGGCTTTGCTTTGAATAGAGTGTCCTACAAAGAATCCTTCTTTAGATTTACTCTCAAACTTTCCTAAGTGAGTTTTAGTATGTAGGATAGTGCATGAACAGCCAAAAGGTTTTAGGAAGGCTACTAAGGGAATCCTGTGATGGAATAACTCATACGGAGTTTTCCCTTGTGACTGAACAACTTGAACCCTACTTAGAACATAACAGGCTGTATTTACTGCCTCTGTCCAGAAGGTCATTGGCAATTTGGAATCAGCTAGCATGGTTCTAGCAGCCTCTATTAAAGTTTTATTCTTCCTTTCAGCTACACCATTTTGTTGTGGTGTTGTAGGTGCAATAAATTGCCTTGCAATGCCTTTAGACTCACAAAACCTGTTTTGGGATATGATTTTTAAACTCAGTTCCATTGTCTGACCTGATCACCTTCACTTTTAAATTTGAATTGTTTTCAATCTTAAGAATAAAGGATTTGACTAGCTCAACAGTTTCATCCTTAGTCCTAAGAAAGTAAACCCATGTAAACCTGGTGAAATCATCAACAATGACTAAACAGTAAGCTCTTTTATTCAAACTCAAAACAGACGTTGGACCAAAAAGATCCATACGAATAAGATGAAGAGTAGATGACATTGAATTTACTTCTTAGGCCTTATGAGAAGTTTTGTGTTGCTTGCCTTTGAGACATGCTGTGAAGACCACTCCTTACGGGGCAGTTGTCACGAGTCTAGGTCCTACATCATGCAACTAGATATCAATCATAACTAAGATAGAGTAATAATATTGCGGAATTTCAAAATACAAGTACAAACATTAGGATTAAGTTTAATACAGTTTACAATTTTCAAATTAAACTTATAAAGGGTACAATACTAATCTAATTCATGTCATCATACATTCAAATCAAATCTACCCAGACCACCACAACTATCGTCTGCCAATCTGTACCAAAAGAGTTGTTGAGTAGTGGTCAATGAAAACTTCGACTTGATTCTTGTAAGACCTAAGAACTAGGTCCAGCAGGTGACTTTCCTTTATCTTTTCCTGTAAAAAGGTTTAAACAACAACTGTAAGCAAAGCTTAGTGAGAATATAGATTTTCAGATTACATGCATTATCAAGCGGATCATGGGTCTAGTGTGATATGTCTTGACTGCCGCTACAGCCACTCATGATTGAGACATAGTAGTCATAGAGTCGGATGATGTTCAAGCCACGCTCACGCTTAAATTGTGGGGATCAGCCACATACTGGGCTAGCTACCAGTAAATCAACATGGCGGAACATCGGAGTATCATTACCAAGTTCAATAGAACTGGTGAAATAGCATGGACTAGAACAATAGACCGTCAAGGCTAATCATTCTAAGTTGAATCGATATGTCAAAGGTGCGAGCAATAGTGAAAGCATAAGTGATCAAGGTCATGATAGCAATAAACTCATACCAATATCTGAAATGAACTGTAAATACAATCCACAGGGCATCACCAAACCATGGTGAGCACAGGTCACAATCCAGCTGATCAAATATGAATGTCAAATTAATCTATCATCCCAATAATGTCTCAACCGGAAATCTCGCATGTAAAGCTGAATATCTATAACTCACTGGTTCTGTGGTCTTTATCATGCAGATTTAAAATCCACCACCTGAGTTATCCCAGGATTTTATCTTTAATCTTTGTCTATCTGATCTCTGTCAATTCTTTTCAATTCTGTGACCGGCTTTCAATATCTTTAAATCTTTAGATCTTTGTTCGGAATTTAACTGAACCTGTCGAGAATTATATCATATCGTATCATTAGCTTTTAGCTTTAAAATCTTTGCTTGATCTGATTCTAATAACTGATTTCTTATTAATCATTCATTGGTTCATTTTCTTTGAAATCTCAAAAGATATATATATATATATATATATATATATATATATATATATATATATATATATATATATATATTTTGTTGATTTTTAGTCATTCTAATCATTTATTTGTTTATTATTTTAAGAAAAACATCAAAATATGTCATCCGAAATTGAGCATCTGAATTCAGACCTGGGCATCCAGATTCGGACCTGGGCATCCGGGTAGGGACTATCCGAATTTGCCATCCAAATTGCATCATCCGAACTCGGATCATCCGAGTTCGGACCAACACCCATCCGAAGATAGATCCGAAGTGACTTCATCCGAAATAAGTCTGAATTGGGATCCGTAGTGCCATCCGAATTCGGTCTCCAACAGTTAGAAATTTTCCAGGTTTGTTCTTGGTGTTCATCTCGTGGTCATTCAGATTTTTAATCAAAATTTCATTAATTACATTTTTAACAACATGCAACTTTCAAATAAGTTATATTATCATTATTGGGTTGTTTGTATACTATTTTCTCTATCACTATCACACTTATTTGATCAAAATAATCCAAAATAGGCATTTTCTTGACAAGAACACAATTTTACAAAAATTATGATTTGTTGCTTTTTTTGGACGATCCAACCCACGAATTTTGTTTCTGTAACATCTAATGACTTAAATTCATCATTATCTACTAAAAATCCATACATGCAATACAAATTTCATGTTTATAATCTCTAGATTCGGTTTTTAACAAAACCGATCCAAAATCATAAAAGTTTCGGAATTTAAATAGATTTTCCCTTGAATTCTTGTTGTTTGATGATGAGTGATGATTGTTGTAACTGCTTCTTGCATTTATTCTTCAATTAATGGAACAATTTATGAATTTCTTGGTGATTTTTTTTAGATGGCCGTATGTAGAGAGAGAAAGAAGAGAGAGAGTTGATTTTCTTAAATGGTGTTAAATGACCATTATTGAGTTTATATACTTCATTTAGCTTTATGTGAAATTAACCGCTTCCACTTTTGTATTTTACATCTCTTTTAATTTTATCATCTAACCATTTATAACATTTACATATTTTATATCATATTTAATTAATTAAATTTTATTAATCATTTAAATTCAAAATACATAATGTAATAAAATTACATTATTAGCTCAAAAACAGAAAATTAAGTTCAGATAAAAGCTAGGTTGTTATAGAATGAGCTCCACCACGCACAAACTTCGTCCTCGAAGTTAGCTATGTTCGAACAGACTTGGATACGTTGATTTTTCATCACATCTCTTGATTCCCAAGACTGATGCGAACTTTTATGGTGTTTCCACTGAACGAACACCATCTGTATCTCTTTATTTTGAAGCTTTTTGGTCTTCGAGTCCAGAATACATTCTAGCTCTTCAACCACTCGAAGCTTTTCATCAATTTGCAGATTAACATGTGGTATCTGCACTTCTATTTCATCTGCTGAGCTCTTTCACAAATGACTGACATGGAATACAGGATGTATTCCCGCTAAGTCAGTTGGCAATTCAAGACGGTATGATTGGTTTCCTATCTTTTCAACAATCTTGAACGGGCCAAAAAATCTCGGAGGTAGCTTGTTTCGCTTTATAAATCGTAGCACATTCTTCATTGGTGATACTTTCAACATCACCCAATCATTAACTGCAAAACTAATCGATCGATGCCGATTGTAATAGTATGACTTCTGCATGCTTTGAGCTTCAAGTATATTCCTTCTGACAAGTTGAATCTTCTCATGAGTCAACTGTAGAAGGGCAGGACCCGCTATAGTGTCGATTCACCTGTTTCGCGCCAACAGGTGGGAGTTCTGCACTTTCGTCGATATAAAGCTTCAAATGGAGCCATCTTGATCGTGGAATGATAACTGTTATTATATGAGAATTCGACCAAAGGCAAGTGGTCATCCCAATTACCACCCAGATCAAGAACGCAGGCACGGAGCATATCTTCGAGAGTGAAGATAGTGCGTTCACTTTGGCCATCTGCATTAGGATGATAAGAAGTACTCATGGAAATTCGAGTACCCATCCCCTCTTGCAACGCTTTCCAAAATCTTGAAGTGAAACGACTATCACGATCAGATACGATAGATTTCGGCACACGGTGACGAGAAATGACCTCGGTGATGTACATCTGTGCCAATCTATCAAGAGAATACGTCTCTTTCATCGGTATAAAATGAGCTGACTTCGTTAATCGATCCACGACTACCCAGATGGAGTCGTGCTGTCTCTTGGTCTTTAGCAATTTCGTGAAAAAATCCATGGTTATATGTTCCCACTTCCACTCAGGAACTGGTAGTGGTTGCATATCCCCGAAGTGTTTCTGATGTTCTTCCTTAACCATTTGACAGACTCTGCAGCTTTCAACAAAAAGACCGATGTCTTTCTTAATTCCTGGCCACCAATAATCAGCTTTCAGATCGAAGTACATCTTTGAGCTGCCAGGATGAATAGATAACTTGGACTGATGGGCTTCAGATAGAAGAGTGTTGCGAATAGAACCATATCTAGGAATCCAGATTTGGTTTTCCTTGAGACATTGCAGTCCCAAATGATTCATAGACAGAAATTACAATTGCCCTTTGAGATTTTCAGAACAGAGATTCTCTTCTTTCAATGCTTCGGCTTGGGCAGATTTGATATTTTTGATAAGATCAGAAGAGAACACAACAGGTTTCAGGGCATAGCAACACTTTTCTGGATACACTTTTCTACTCAAAGCATCCGCGACCACATTGGCTTTGCCGGGATGATATAGGATCTCGCAATCATAGTCCTTGATGAGCTCCAAGGACCGTCGTTGTTTCATGTTCAGATCCTTTTGAGTAAATAGATGCTTGAGACTTTTATGGTCGGTGTAAAGCTGACACCAAGTCCCATAGAGATAATGCCGCCAGATTTTCAATGCAAAGGTAACGGCAGCCAGCTCAAGATCATGAGTTGGTGCACTTTTCTCGTAATCCTTCAATTATCTTGAAGCGTAGGCAATGACTGTTCCCCTTTGCATGAGGACACAGCCTAAACCTGTACTAGATGCATCTCTATAAACAACGAAGTCATCATTGCCCTCTGGTAAGGCTAGGATTGGCGGTTGAATGAGTTTCTGCTTCAAAGTTTCAAATGCCTCTTGCTGTTTATCAGTCCATACGAAAGGTGTATTCTTTCGTGTTAGCATCGTGAGAGGCACATCAATCTTCGAGAAGTCCTTAATGAATCGCCGGTAGTAACCAGCCAATCCAAGGAAACTTCAAATTTCAGAGGCATTGCGAGGCGTTTGCCATTTTTGAACGGCCTCGACTTTGGACGGATCAACTGAGATACCTTCGCCAGATATGACATGGCCAAGGAATTGAATCTGTCTAAGCCAGAACTCGCATTTCAAAAATTTTGCGTAGAGTCTTTCTTTTCTCAATAACTCTAGCAGTTGACGCAGATGAACAACATGATCAGCCTCCGTTTTGGAGTAAATCAGAATATTGTCTATAAATACGATAACTGACTTATCCAGCATTGGCATGCACACGCGATTCATGAGATCCATGAACGTCGCTGGTGCATTCGTTAAACCAAATGGCATTACGCTAAATTCGTAATGACCATATCTTGTTCGGAAGGCTGTCTTTGAAATATCCTCATCTTTGAGTTTTAGTTGATGGTACCCAGAACGAAGATCGATTTTGGAGAAATAACTTGCTCCTTGTAGCTGATCAAATAAATCATCGATTCTGGGCAGAGGATATTTATTCTTGATGGTGACTTTGTTCAACTCTCGATAGTCGATGCACATTCGGAGAGTTCAGTTTTTCTTTTTAACAAACAAGACAAGTGCACCCCACGGAGATGAACTAGGTCGGATAAATCCCTTCTCTAGTAGATCTTGCAATTGTTTTGACATTTCCTGCATCTCTGCAGGCGCAAGTCTGTAAGGAGCTTTGGCGATGGGAGCCGCACCGGGAACTAAGTCAATTCCAAATTCGACTTGACGTTCTGGTGGCACTCCAGAGATATCATCGGGAAATACGTCTGGAAACTCACAGACGATAGGAATATCAGACACAGATTTCTTGTTGGCTTCAGAAACGGATTCAGATGAGACAAAACACAAGTATGATTCGTGACCCTCAGATAAATATTTACGCGCTTTCTCAACAGAATTGAAGTAGTGAGCACCTTTACATTTGTCGCCTTTGATTTCTAACACTCGGCCTTCTAAAGACTTGATTCTGATGATTCGGCGGTTGCAGACGATCGTAGCTTCATTATTCGTTAGCCAGTCCATACCGATTATAACGTCGAACTCTTTTAACGGAATTGGAATAAGATCGAGGTTGAACACGATATTGTTGACAAGTAAAGTGCAATTTCGCTAAACAGAATCAGCCATAACATAATTGTTACTGGCCGTCTCAATATCAAGTACGACAAGAAGTGTGGAAGGAGATTTAGATAGTCTTTGTGCAAAAGAAGTCGATATGTATGAATGACTTGCTCAGGAATCGAATAGTACGCGCGCAGGTATTGAATTTAATAAGTACGTACCGGTAACCACATTAGGGGTTTCTTTTGCTTACTCTGCTGTTATCTGGAATGCACGGGTTCTTGCTGTTGGAGTTGCGCCTGAACTCTTCATCGTAGAACCTCCAGCTGATGATTGCAATTGGCCTCGTTGTCCACTACGACACTGATACATGAAGTGTCCACGCTTTCCGCATTTAGCACATCCAAGTCCTTGCTGGGGGCATTCTTCACTGCTGTGGTCGATTCTGCTACATGCATAGCAAGTGACATCGTCCGGATTACACAATCCCATATGCGATTTTTGCATCTTTTACAAAATTGGGGTTCATTCGTGAGAGAGTAAGCTTGAGCTTTCTGAGGCAAGTTGTACTGTTGGGATTGTTGAGGTTGCTGGGACTGAGATTTGTTTGGCTTCAAAAATCTACCGAATCTTTGCTTCTTTGGAGGAGATGGACATGTCGGGTTCGTTGATGGAGCATAGAGTTGATCGCCGTACTTTAGATATCCCCTCTCGATCTGTCTTGCAGCTTCAACCATCTCTAAGTAACTCTTATACTTTACCACGCTCATCGGGTGTCTGTATCTCGGATTTAGCCCTCCATGAAATCTGTTCATTTTTCTTTCTTCAGTGGCTACTTGATACGAGGAATAGCCACAAAGCCGTGAGAATTCGTGCTCGTATTTATCAACAGTCTTGGTTCCTTGGGTTAGCTGCATCAATTGAACCTCCATTTTGTCTTGCTGATCAACTGGACAACATTTCGCGTTAAACATGTCAAGGAACTGGTCCCATTCTAGAGTCTGGATAACCTCTTCTCCATATATGCTCCTCTAAGTCTTCCACCAAGCACGGGCAGCACCGACGAACAGAGCAGATGCATAGCTTACTTCTTTGATTCTAAACAGGCAAAAATTCTGAATCTTTCTTCAGTGTGACTTATCCAATCCATTTCCTGGATTAGGTTTACTGTACCCTCAAAGTTTAGGGCATCGCTGGCTTTGAAATCTTTAAACTTACAACCTTTCGGCTGCTCAATTTGGGCATTAGGGGTAGAGTTATCAGAATCAAATTCATCATTCTGGACTTGTTTATCATTTCTCTTATTCTTTTTATCACCACGTCTTTTTGCTTCGGCCTCATCTCTAGCCTGAAGCTGTTCTTTCATATTCTTGTTTTGTTGTTCTGAGTGTTGGGCTAATAATTGTTGTACCATTTCAAACATCTGTTGGGGAGTCATGTTGTTGGGAATGTCACCTGATCCTGACATCTTTACTGAAAATTAAAATCACTTAACTATCTGTTTATAGACTTAGATCTATGTACCCTTTTCCCATCCTAACAGTCTGTACATCATATTTCAGTTCAAACCACCTAAATGATTGATACATATGTATTGCTTCAGTTTGAGACCAAGTATTATGTGAGTAATACTTGATTCACTCAAACTATGTGCTCTGATACCATCTTGTGAAGACCACCCCTTACGGGGCAGTTGTCACGAGTCTAGGTCCCACATCATGCAACACGATATCAATCATAACTAAGATAGAGTAATTATATTGCGGAATTTTAAATTACAAGTACAAACATTAGGATTAGGTTTAATACAGTTTACAGTTTTCAAATTAAACTTATAAAGGGTACAATACTAATCTAATTCATGTCATCATACATTCAAATCAAATCTACCCAGACCACCACAACTATCGTCTGCCAATCTGTACCAAAAGAGTTGTTGAGTAGTGGTCAATGAAAACTTCGACTTGATTCTCGTAAGACCTAAGAACTAGGTCCAGCAGGTGACTAACCTTTATCTTTTCCTGTAAAAAGTTTAAACAACAACTATAAGCAAAGCTTAGTGAGAATATAGATTTTCAGATTACATGCATTATCAAGCGGATCATGGGTCTAGCGTGATATGTCTTGACTGCCGCTACAGCCACTCATGATTGAGACATAGTAGTCATAGAGTCGGATGATGTTCAAGCCACGCTCACGCTTAAATTGTGGGGATCAGCCACATACTGGGCTAGCTACCAGTAAATCAACATGTCGGAACATCGGAGTATCATTACCAAGTTCAATAGAACTGGTGAAATAGCATGGTCTAGAACAATAGACCGTCAAGGCTAATCATTCTAAGCTGAATCGATATGTCAAAGGTGCGAGCAACAGTGAAAGCATAAGTCATCAAGGTCATGATAGCAATAAACTCACAGCAATATCTGAAATGAACTGTAAATACAATGTCGTGCGGAATGATAAATCAAATAGCTATCATGATCCACAGGGCATCACCGAACCATGGTGAGCACAGGTCACAATCCAGCTGATCATATATGAATGTCAAATTAATCTATTATTAACATTATGTCTCAACCGGAAATCTCGCATGTAAGGCTGAATATGTATAACTCACTGGTTCTGTGGTCTTTATCAAGCAGATTAAATATCCACCACCTGAGTTATCCCAGGATTTTATCTTTAATCTTTGTCTATCTGATCTCTGTCAATTCTTTTCAATTTTGTGACCTGCTTTCAATATCTTTAAATCTTTAGATCTTTGTTCAGAATTTAACTGAACCTGTCCAGAATTATATCATATCATATCATTAGCTTTTAACTTTAAAATCTTTGCTTGATCTGATTCTGATAACTGATAACTTATTAATCATTCATTGGTTCATTTTCTTTGAATTTTCTTTGAATTCTCAAAAGATATATATATATATATATATATATATATATATATATATATATATATATATATATATATATATATATATATATATATATATATATATATTTGCTTTATTCATAAATCTTTAAATCTTGAAAAACTGTATGATTCGGATTCTGACCAATCCGAACTGAAATGGCTGATCCGAAATGGGCTTCATCCGAATTCATGGCAACCGAATTGGACCATCCGAACTCGGGTCATCCGAGTTCGGACCACTCTCATCCGAAACAAGTGCTTCATCCGAAATAGGTCCGAAAAGGGGCATCCGAATTGGGATCATCTGGATTCAACTCAACTTTTATCCGAAAACAGATCCGAAGTGAGCACCATCCGAATTCGGGTCCCAACCGAATTTGGATCCCAGTACTTGTAAATTTTTCCAGAATTGTTCTTGGTGTTCTATCTTTTATACATACGGATTTTCACTTAAAATTCAGTAAACCCATTTTTATTAACATGCAATGTAATATAATGTTATATTATCATATTTAGGTTGTTATTATACAATTTTCCCTATCATAAACATCATTAATTAATCAAAATCGTCCAAAAATATGATAAAACCTCAAGAACACGACTTATTACAAAAATTCTTATTTCTCTATCATTTGGTCGATCTAATCACTGATTTTTGTTTCTGTGACTTCCATATACTTGGATACATTATTATTAATCAATCTTTCACACATGCAACAACAATTTCATGTTATGAATCATGGGTTTTGGTTTTTCTCCAAAACCGAACATAAACTCTAAAATTTTTAAAATTTAAAATGAATATTACCTTAAATGTTGTCAATTGATGATCTTTGATGATGTTTGTAACCTCTTCTTGAATTAAACCTTCATTTAGTTGTACAATTTATGGATTTCTTGGTGAAATCTTGGAGGAACCGTATGATGTAGAGAGAGGAGAGAGAGAATCAAAAATCTTTAAGTGTGATAATGGTCATTTAATATCATTAATTTGGTTTATATATTTTACTTAGTTATACTTGCAATTTAACCCCTCCACTTTTGTATTTTACATCTCTTTTAATTTAATTATTTTTAATACTTTATATCATGTATAAATTTAATTAAATAATTTCATTACTGAATTTAATTACAAAATAAATAATGTAATAAAATTACATTATTAGCTCAAAAACAGAATTTAAGTTCAGCTAAAAGCTAGGTTGTTACACCACAGCAGTCTCAATCTGACAGTTTAGCTCGCCCCCGGCCCAGAGAGCTCATTCTTATGCGGTACATTCTGAGCCGAGGCAGTGTCGCCGCTGCCATAAGTCACACATTGGGCGTTGTAACCCCAATGATGTGAGATGCTACGTGTGTAGCGACATAGGGCATAGCAATGAAGAATGTCCTAACAAAGTCACAGTTTGCAACAACTATTTACGCCCTGGACATACTGAGCGGGCATGCACGCATCCGTTCAGCTTAGTTTATCCGAGTGCATAGCATCATTCACGACTGCAACAGCAACAACAACGACCTCAACAACAACAACAACAACAGCAAAGACAAAACCAACCGGCCCGACATAGCACATCACGTGGAGGTTCTAGCCGCCGTAACGAGCCAGCACGAAGTCAGAACCAAGCATTTCAAATAACGGCCGAGCAAGCGAAAGAAATACCAGATGTGGTATCTTGTATGTTTCTTGTTAACTCCGTACCTGCTAGAGTTATATTCGATTCAGAAGCCAACCGCTCTTTCATATCAAGTTCACTTGCATCTAAGCTTGGGATATCACCTAGCATTTTACCTGTTATATTTGATATTGAAACGGCCAATAACGTATGCGTGTCTACCGATAAAATTTACCGTGACTGCATTATTCTGCTTGATAACTATACTTTCCAACTTGACCTTATTCCAACGGACTTTCACGAATTCGACGTCATTATGGGTATGGATTGGCTTGATCATCATGACGCCAACATTGTCTGCAAAAAGAAGTTAATAAAGCTCACTACTCCTGATGGTCGCAGTATCTGCATCTATGGTGACAGAAAGAAAGGTGAATTATGTTTAATTTCTGTAGTGAAAGCTAGGAAGCATATAGCTAAGGGGTGCCTGTCTTACTTAGCATATGCAATAGATGCTAAGACTGAAAAGAAAACTTTAGCCGAGGTACCGATAGCCTCTGAATTTCCCGATGTCTTTCCCGAGGACATTTCAAAACTCCCACCAGACCGTCAGGTGGAGTTCAGAATTGACTTAGTGCCAGGCGTGGCACCAATTGCTTGAGCCCCATATCGACTTGCACCTGCTGAGATGCAAGAAATGATGAAGCAATTGCAAGAGTTGCTTGACAAAGGGCTTATACGACCAAGTTCATCTCCCTGGGGAGCTCCTGTTTTATTCGTTAAGAAGAAAGATGGGACTCTCCGGATGTGCATTGATTATAGGGAGTTGAACAAGGTAACAATAAAGAATAAATATTCGTTGCCCAGAATAGATGATCTTTTCGACCAACTTCAGGGAGCTAGTTACTTCTCAAAGATCGATCTTAGATCTGGGTATCATCAGCTCAAAGTTCGTGAAGAAGATGTCTCCAAAACAGCTTTCCGTACCAGATACGGGCATTACGAATTTCTTGTTATGCCCTTTGGCCTTACAAACGGTCTTGCGGCATTCGTGGATCTCATGAACTGTGTTTGTAGACCAATGCTTGACAAGTCTGTTATCGTCTTTATAGACGATATTCTCATCTATTCCAAAACCGAAGATGAGCATGCTGTACATCTTAGAGAACTGCTAGAGTTGCTGCGCAAGGAGCGGCTTTATGCCAAGTTCTCTAAATGCGAATTTTGGTTGCGACAGATACAATTCCTTGGACATGTGATATCTAGTGAAGGGATCTTTGTAGATCCTTCTAAGATAGAAGCCATTCAAAACTGGGAAGCTCCCAAATCAGCTACTGAGATCTGAAGTTTCTTGGGATTGGCGGGTTACTACCGTCGATTCGTTAAGGACTTCTCAAAATTAGTCATGCCTCTTACCTCTCTTACTCGCAAGAATGTTATCTTTATTTGGGAAGAAGCTCAAGAATCCGCGTTCCAAACTTTAAAACATAAACTCACCGAAGCACCTATTCTGGCTCTACCAGAAGGCAATGAAGACTTTGTGGTCTTCAGTGATGCCTCATATCAAGGACTTGGGTGTGTTCTGATGCAAAGGGGCAGGGTCATAGCATATGCTTCTCGCCAACTCAAGGATCATGAGTCAGCCGACTCATGACTGCAGCTGTGACTTTCGCGTTGAAAACATGGCGTCATTACCTCTACGGTACCAAATGTCAGCTATATACGGATCACAAGAGTCTTAAATACATTTTCAGTCAGAAGGAGCTCAACATGCGCCAGCGACACTCCATGGAACTCATCAAAGACTATGATTGTGAAATTCTGTAACACCCCGACAAGGCAAATGTAGTGGCCGATGCATTGAGTCGAAAATCTTATTCCGCTAAATGTCTCTATACTCTGACTCGTACTTCGTTTTCATCTACTCTGATCGATGAAACTCTCGTTGCTCAAGCCGAAGCCCTAAAAGAGGAAAACCTCAACTATGAGGACATGAAAGGGCAACTTCAATTCTTAGTTAACAGCCCTCGTGGCTTAAAACTTTTCAAGAATCAAATCTGGGTTCCCAAATTTCGTGATATTCGACAGAAAATCCTTTCAGAAGCTCATTGTTCTAACTTCTCAGTACATCCCGGCAGCACCAAGATGTACAAAGATCTAAAAGCTGAGTATTGGTGGTCTGGTATGAAAAGAGACGTGGGCCAATATGTTGAGAATTGTGTCCCATGCAGATTAGTTAAACCGGAGCATCAGCAGCCTTACGGCAGTCTTCAGCCTCTACCAATCCCCGAGTGGAAGTTCGATCATATAGCAATGGATTTTGTGACACAGCTGCCGACTACGCGAAGACAACACGACGCAATTTGGGTCATTGTAGATCGTCTAACCAAAGTCGCTCATTTCATTCCGATTCGCGAGAACTACTCATTGGAGAAGTTGGCTAAGTTGTATATAGACGAGATCGTTACTCGACACGGAGTGCCACTGTCAATCGTTTCAAATCGCGACAGCCGGTTCACTTCAAGGTTCTGGAGTGCATTACAAGATGGATTAGGCACCAAGATCCGAATTAGCACGGCGTATCATCCGCAGCCTGATGGCCAAAGCGAGCGCACGATCCTTACACTCGAAGACATGTTGCGGGCTTGTGTTCTTGAGTTTAGCGGTAATTGGGACGACCACTTCCCGTTAGCAGAGTTTTCTTACAACAACAGCTATCACTCATCTATCAAAGTCGCACCTTTTAAAGACTTATACGGACGCAAGTGCCGAACGCCTACTTGTTAGCATGAAGCCGGTGAAACACCAATCGCAGGACCTACACTACTTCAACAGGCGAATGACAAGATCAGAATCATCCGACAGCGATTAGAAACCGCTCAATCACGACAGAAATAATATCATGATAGACGCCATAAGCCTTTAGAGTTTCAGAAGGGTGATTATGTCGTGTTGAAAGTCTCGCCGATGAAAGGTGTGTTTAGATTCGGCAAGCGTGGCAAGTTAGCACCACGATTCGTTGGTCCTTTCAAGATCACCGAGCGTGTTGGAACTCAATCCTATCTTTTAGATTTGCCGATGGAATTATCCAACGTACACCCTGTGTTTCACGTATCACAATTGCGGAGATGCAAGGAAGATGAAAGAGAAAAATGGGCCGATCATTTGAATTACAAGATTAATGAAAAGCTGCAATGCGATGAGCCTGAGGTTATTTTGGAGACAAAGATGAAGAAGTTAAGGAATCGAGAAGTGGCAATGGTGTTGGTGCAATGGAGAACTTCTCATGGTAACTCCCAGACCTGGGAATCTGAACAAGACATGAGGGTTCGTTACCCGCATCTCTTTGAGCCCTAGGTACTTCGAGGACGAAGTGCAAGCGTGGTGGGCTCATACTATAACACCTTGCTTTTTATTTTATGTGTTTTTATGCGATTTGCGTTTAATGATCTAATTTCGAATTTTGGATAAATAGGAGCTGAAAGTTTATATTCCTCATTCTTGCAAAATCCATTTACAAACTTGAGAGCCTCTCTCTCTAGAATCGCACTTCTTTCTAGCTTTTCTCCCAAACCGACCGACCAAATCTTGAGTTCTATACGTCATTGGAAAGATCTCGAAGAATACTACACGGATATGCAATTGCATGTTGGATTCGATTCAGATTTGAGGTAAGAATCTCCATTCTCTCTTCTTTACTTTCGGTTTTGAGAAAAAGTCCAAAATTTCCAATTTTTGATTCGTTTGAAGTTATTCTGCTCGAGTTTTAACTTGATTCTGCTAGAAAAATGTAATAGAAACGAACCTAGACTTGTTCCTTAACATATTTATGATTTTTGGCCTGGAAATGCATGTTTGAAAGCTGAAAAACACGAACAAATTCGTGTAGCCAAGAACAAGTTCGAAATGAACTATGTTCGACGCCTTTCATTAACTTCGAAGCCAGCCTATGTTCGAGCCTTATTAAGTTCGAGATATGTTAAGCTCGAACCTCATTATGTTCGAAGTCCATACATGTTCGAGTCTCACCTTAAGTTCGAAGGCTCCATCAAATTCGTGAAACTTGATTATGTTCGTGGGCAACATATGTTTTGTCTAACACATAATTAACAAGATATTTAGCTAGAAGTTATGGTTTGTAGTTTTTGGATGTTTAAGCTAGCATTATTAATTTAGTATATATTCTGTAATGTTAAATTACAGACACTACACAGCACGTCAGATATTAAATAAAGGGTTTAGCTCGGTTATGAGTCAAAGTTAAATGCCAGAAAGTTTAAAGCTTACTTAAAGTATTAAAGCCTTCAATAATTGTGCAAAGCCAAATTAAAGTCTAGATAAGCCCGAGAAAGCATTTCAGAGTATTACAAAGCATAAGACAGTATTGTGAGTAACAGTTATTCTTGTTTACATGTATTATATGTAATTGAGACATAATTTGCTTCTATATGCCTTCTTTGGACTTCAATAGACTTTTGTGAGTGAAGGCGAACACTGTGGTACAGGCGGTGCCCTGCTTAGCCTGATCTTACGTCTGATCTATTAATGTGCATAGTTTATTGCTATCTGTTTATTATTCTGCATATTATACAGCAAGCTTTGTTTGAGCGTTTCTTTGTTGCACTTCATAAGCATTTTATATTTCAAGCAAGAAATTCTGATGCACACCACTATCCCCAAGCATCATGCGGGTAGCTAGCCCCGCATCACAGATTGATCATCTGTCAGCGGTAACCCCTAGTGGTGGCATCTTCTTTCAGCGTGCAATGTCTCAATTGTGCAACCATTCATTCTGGGTATTAAGCATTTACAAGCAAGCAAGCATTACAGCCTTTATAGGCACTTTCGTTTAGCCACATATCTTACATGCATCATGAATATCTGTTAACTCACTAAGCAATTAGCTTACAGGTAAAGGTAAAGAGCAAGCTGGACCATCTGCTTAGGTCTATTTTCTGATCAACCCAGAGGATTTTAGCTCACTATTCAGCTTGTGGTATAGTATAGAGCTGCTTTGGGGTCTGGGTAGTTGCTTTATTTATATTGTGATGTTTTAGAAACTTAGCAACGCACCTTGTAGCACGTGTAGTGCATGACTGTATTGTAGTACTTTTATTTAGTTCTTATGCAAGTTTTAGATATAATGTGATATATTATGGCTGTTGTTATTTATTCCTGGGATTAAGCAAGCTTGTTTAAATCAAGGATGTAACGGGTCACCTTCTCTTTGGGCATGTGGATCATTGCCTTCGTCATCGTCTCTCCTCACTCTCAACTGATCCTCCTTGCAGCTACTCTCCCCCTGAGCTCGTAGATCTTTCAATATTTGCTCGTCTGATGACCCGAAAATGATGTCAATCACGTACACTTGTACCAAGATAAAATCTTCTCCCTTTCTCTTTACGAACAAAGTACTATCAATTCTCCCTCTTTCAAACCCGTTGTTTAAAAGATGAGTTGATAGCATCTCATACCATGCCCTTGGTGCTTGATGTAATCCATGCAGAGCCTTTTCAAGACGATACACTCTGTCTGGATACTTTGGATCTGTAAACCCGGGCGGTTGTTCGACGTACACCAGTTCCTTGACCTTGCCATACAGGAATGCACTCTTTACATCCAACTGATAGACTTTAAATCCTTTGAAGGATGCAAAGGCCAGAAACAGACGAATTGCTTCGAGCCTTGCCACTGGTGCAAACACCTCATTGTAATCGATTCCCTCTTCTTGGTTGAAACCCCTTACGACAAGTCTTGCCTTGTTGCGAGTGACGATACCCCGATCATCTCTTTTGCAATTAAAAACCCATTTGGTTCCTATAGCAACTTCTCATCGCGGTAACGGCACTAACTCCCACACTTCTAGCTTTTTGGAATTGTGACAGTTCTTCTTGCATTGCTTCAACCCAAGAACTGTCTTTCAGTGCCATTTGCACATTCTTCGGCTCTACTTGTGAGATAAAACATGAATAAAGGCAAGTGTGAAAAGCCTCGGAGTCATTAATCATCGACAACAGCACCGTGTAGTTATTCAAACTACTCCTAGTTCTCACACCAGAATGTGGATTTCCTATGATGCTTTCAACTGGATGATCTTTGTTTATCCTCGATGTTTCAATCTCATCGACCCTAAGATTATCTCCTAAGTTTGATCCTATTTCACCTATTGGGGGAACGACCTCAGACGATACATTTTCTTCCTCATGATCATTGTCTTCGAAAGTAGAAATGGTAGTCTGATTCTCGTTTGTAGGTAACTCAGAATCGTTCTCTGCTGGAGACCCATCTTCTGTCGTTGTAGGCTCAAAAGTTGATGGAAAGCTTGTCTTTGAAAAACCTTGACCTTCGTCATTCAAGTTTAATGACAATAAGTCATTTTCAATTGTACCTGCATTCCCATCCAAAGGAATGTTAAATGATTCAAACAATGAGTCAAAATCAAATATCCATTCCGGACAAGTTTGGGGTTCATGTGTATAACTTGTTACATCAATGTTATACACAATTTCTACCGTACCGCTTGATTTGTTAAAAACCCTTTTGTTTGGTGAATTAGGCACATAACCTAGGAAATAACCTTTGTCAGCCTTTTCACCAAACTTAGGTTGATGTTTTGTTTTCATTAAAGTACACGGTACCCCAAACGGTTCGAAGCCAGTAATTTGGTGGTCTTTTATTCAGAACTTCATAACAGGTTTTGTTCAATGATTTGACAGTAAGGACCCAATTTGAAACATGATAAGCGGTATTCACTGCCTCCCCCCAAAACATGGTAGGAAGCTTTGAATCCGAAAGCATGGTCCTTACTGCCTCAATCAAAGTCCTGTTCTTCCGTTCTGCCACCCCATTTTGTTGTGGCTTATATGGTGCACTAAATTGATGCACTATGCCTTTGGATAGGCAATATACACCGATTACTGTGTTTTTAAACTCTGTTCCATTATCACTCCGGATACGTTTTACCCTCGTCCCATAGGAGTTTTCGACTTGGTCTAAGAACCCAATCACCTTTGCAGTTGTTTTGTACTTCGTACCTAAAAATAAAACCCATGAAAAACGTGAGTAATCATCAGTGATAACTAAACAATACCAACTACCACCTATACTCCTTTTGTTGATAGGTCCGAATAGGTCCATATGCAACAAATCGAAAGTGGAAGCTATTGAGTTCTCAGTCTTAAACTTATGTGACTTCTTGTGTTGTTTGCCTTTCTTGCATGGTACACACTTGTCTTCAAACTGAAAACTCTTCATCGGGACACCTTGCACCAATCCATGTTTAGTGATGTAGTTCATTTTCCTCAGGTACAAGTGTGCCATGCGTCTGTGCCATAAGACGGATTCGATCTCTGAAGCTTTAGACAACAGACATATTGTTCCCATCGACGAATCGGAGATGTTCATGTCTAGCATGTACAAATCGTTCTTCCTTGGGGCTCTCATCATAATCCACTCTTCAGGAATTTTGAATCCCGGCTTCAGCATTAACGCTTCAGTATCAGTAAAAAGAACTGAATTCTTCTTATCACAGATATGAGAGACACTAATGAGAATGTGAGCAAGTCTATCAACGTGATATTTTTGATCAAGTGTGATAGTCCCATTAGTAATCACTCCTGTTCCAGTGATATTTCCTCCCTTGTTCCCAACAAATGATATGAATCCCTTGTTCCCTCCCTTGAAGTCTGTGAGTAGACTTCTTTCCCCAGTCATGTGCCTTGAGCAACCACTGTCGACGAACCACTTGTTGTTTAGACCTGTAGTTAGCTCCTGTACATGAAAGAAAACAAGTTAGTTATCACGTGGAACCCAAGCCATGACTAACTTGGTAATACCGTTCTCATCCACACACGTGAACTCTTTCAAAAACCCATCTCTCCTTTCAGGTGACTTGGGTGTTTGATTGAGAAACTGTTGTGGCGCAGAGTGATCTAAATTTACTCTTGGCCTTTGGTTAGGCATTTGTTGTGGAGCCCTCGAATAATTTCTATTATATGGCATTTTAGATTGATGTCCTTGGGCTCTACCTGGTGTTTGATCTCTTTGAGGTGTGTGAGACCTAACTGGAGTGTAAGTCCTTCTAGGTATTGTACTCCTATAAGATTGTTGAGGTCCTGACCAAGATTGATTAGGGACTCTATTCGGTGAATTAGTCCTAACCACTTCATTTGGTCTAACCGACACAGGTACTTGTCTAACAGCAGTCTTTTGGAGTGGCATTCACAATCTTCTCAATGTTTTGAGAACCACTTGTGCTAGCTACACATGGTGAGAGTTTATGTTGTTCAGGCTTTCCAACACTAGGTGTAGTATCTACCTTCTTATATGGACAGCTAGACGCGGCATGTCCCCTTACATGACATCTAAAGCAAGACATCTTATCAATTGACTTCTTATGTGTGCCCTTTGACTTTGGTGTCTCACTAGTGTCATGTTCTTTCTTCTCAACTATCGTGACCGATTCCTCTTTCTGATTATTCACCTCAGGTTTAGCTTCTCCTAGGATTTTGTCACTAGAAGACTGCACAAACTTGACTTTCTTAATCGTAGAATTATTATTAGTCACCTTAGTTGATTTATCCTTATCAGATTCAGAAACAGTTTCAGCTGCTACCTCTGACTCAACTAGTTTATCAGTTATATCCTGAGGCTGAGGCACATAATTATCGTGAAAAGGTGGATGACTCTCTTTATAACCTAAACCTACTGGTTTCTTAGACTGACGCTGTGCATCTAAGATTTTCCCTAGATTCAATGAAGAGTTCCTAAACTTTTCCAACTTATTATTTACCTCTGCAACCTTAACATTCGCTCAGCTAGCTCTACCTCTTTAATAGTAAGTTCTTTGGTTAAAGCCTCAACATGCTCATACATAAGCTCTATCCTGACACACTGCTCACTTAGTTTGTCTTTTAGAACTATTACATCTTGAGCATCTGCTTTTAGCTTATTCCTAAGATCTTCTTTTATATCTAAGAGACTAGCATTATCTGATTTTAAGGATTCGATTTGAGCAGTTAAATTGCTATATGTTTCTAGAACTAAATTTAATCTATCATTAGAAGTAGCACATAAAACACATAAATCACGGAATGTAGAAAAGTTCAGAAATACGTTTGTATGATCTAATTCCACGTTTGCCATTTGTGCAGCAAACTCCAGAATAGTCTGATTGTCTGACTTTTCCACCAACACAGGACTTGTATCATCCTGTTCTCTGTCCTCTGTTACTTCCTCTGCTCCGACATCCCCATCCCCAGTCTCTGTCGCTTCAGCCATGAAGGCTCTAGCATTAGACTCTGGATGTGTACTCCAATCATACGTCCCATCAAGTTGTCTGTCTAATGATACGTTGGTTAACAGATCAACGATGTTCGCTTGATTACTCGAACTACCAGGCTGATATCTTCCCTGAGATTGATTCTGATAGTTTTCAACTTTAGGTCGTTGACACTCTTGAGCAAAGTGTCCTAATCCCTGGCAGTTATAACACTTAATCTTGGATTTGTCGAACCCAATCTTATTGTTGCTAACGTTCAGATTTCTGCCTGTTCGTTTTATGAATCTCTTGACCCTCTGAGTGACCATGGCCAGTTGCCATTGAAAATCCATTTCTTCCAGATCATTAGGATCCACCTGATCGTAGTCCTCTTCCCATAACGCATGATCGTTGGTTTTTCCTTGTACACAATTTCCATATGCTGCAACAAACGAAGCCAAAATATTTAGATGAGTTTCGGCTGATTGCGCACTCATAGACATCTTTGTGTACTGTTGAGAAGTAGATGTTGATTGAGTCGGTTTATCTTCCGGTTTAGAATACCCTAAGAAAGCCCGACTACTTGTTTCTTCGACGTCCACTGGAATAGACGCTTCACCCATGAAGAAAGTTGTAGTTGTTTTCAGTTCACTAGCGACAGAGGGTTTTGATTTTCCAAAATACATGTCTGGATCTTGGAGCTGATCATATTCCCTTTCCTTCTTGAGTAACTGAAAGTTGTAAGCCCTCAGCGTACCAATGACTCCTTCGAGAGTAAGAGTTTCGAATTTTTCTTCATCATGCTTTATAAGCGCCATGTACATCTCCCACTTTGCTGGTAAAGCATCAAGAAGTTTCTCTATCTTCTCGAGTTCACGATACTCGACATCGTGATTATCCAACTCCGTCAATAAATGGTAGAATCTGGTGATTGTCTCATCCAGCTTTTCGTTTTTCAATGCTTTGAAAATAGCGAACTGCTGTTTCAGCATCTCCGTCCTTCCCTTTCGAACCCTCGGATTTCCCTCACACCGTTTTCGAGTGCATCCCATAGCTCTTTAGCTGTACGATGATTCCTAAATGTGTGTAGAATCTCCTGAGGTAGTGCCATGCGAATAATGGAAAACTCTCTGTTCTCGGCCTCATATAGTTTCTTGTCATCATCCTTCATCTTTTGATATGTCAGGACTCTCTGACGACCCTCAAACTCCTGAGTAGGCAGAATGTATCCCTCGTCGATACAGATCCACATTCGCATGTCATTAAAACGAGCGAAATCAGCAAACCTATCCTTCCACTAGTAGTAGTCTTCCAACCTCATTAGCTTTGGTGGAGAATTTGCCTTGCCAACCTCGTGATCCATTTCGATAAACTTTTGCAAACTAGTCATTCTTTCTAAACTTTTTGAATTAGAACTAAATTAATTTAATTTGAAATTAATTTAAATCAACCCTTTCAAACTTAAGTAAGTTCGAATTTGATTAATATTAAATTCGTTTGAAATTAAATTCAAATTTCAATAAGTTCGAATTCAACAAATTCGAAATTCTGAAAAGTTCGAGGTTCCTGCCAAGTTCGAAGTCTGACAAATTCGAATGCTAGCAAATTCGAATCTCAGTCAGATTCGAATAAAACCCTAAAATAAATTCGTGAGGAGCGTATTTTCTGACAAGTTCGAAATTTCAGTCAAATTCAAACAAACCCTAATGCCTCCTATGTTCGAGCGCCGCAAGTTCGAAAAACGGCCAAAAGTTTGAGTTTTTCAAGTTTTCAGTTTATACCAATATTTTTTAAGTCTAAAAATACTGATTTCCACCAAAAAAGTGAACCAATATAAACTTTTATCCGTTATCTGGCTTGTATAACTCGAAAAAGTAACCAAAAATGTGATTTTTCCCGTCCAAAATGCCAAGAAACCACGGATGTTGTTTATGAACACGAAGAACACCAAGAACACCCTTAAGGCTCTGATACCACTTGTAAGGTCGCCTACCTACGGATCCTATCTTGACGCGACGCCGTTCAACGAGTGCAGAATCCTCGTTAGCGGTTTGACGGAAAGGCCACGCACACGGAACACGGAGACACACACGATGATAGACGAACACTAGAACGCCCCGACACGTGATTCTCTCCAAGAAGAAACACAAAATCGCCTTCCAAGTTAAAGATCGCCTCTACCTTAATCTCTACTCTCGTTTTGCCAAAGTTGTTAATTAAAACAAATTAACCCTTAATTATAACCCCTGATTCGAACTTGCTCTGGACAAGTTCGACCAAGCCCAAGGCCCTTCGAACTTGTCCTCCATAAGTTCGAACCAGGACATTGAACTTATGTTTGAACTTATCTTTTGAACCTATGTTTGAACTTATCTTTGAACTTATGTTTGAACTTATTGTAAAACATCAATTACAACCAAGTTCAAACATACATACAATCAATATCAAACATATATCAAACACGTATTAATATGCAATTACAAACAAATTGTCTATTACAAAATATCGTCTATATTTAGACTGCTATCGTCACACAGGATGCACTAACATATACTTTTCTGTTGGTGCACAATAATCGTAAATATGTAAAATACCAAAATTCAAGGTGCTTCCTTGTAATGAAACAATAAATTGGGTGCTAAATGAATAAGACTCTAAACAGCTTTAAGTATTAATTGTTTGTACATATATTCCGCACAGATCAGGAAAGGGGACTTGATGCTTGTGTTAGATAAAAATGATTTCTTTGTGTTTGTTCTATGAATGTTACTTTTCTCTTAAGGTTTATGTGAGTCTCGTGTGTATAAACCCCCTTTTACCCTATGGTTTCCATATTATCTCTACTACTAATAAAGCATTTAGCTTTTTACAAGTTATCTATACTTACAAATAAAACATTTGGATAAAAACAACTTGTATTGCCGAAAGTACAACCAATTAATGCAAGTTCTTGAATTTTAAGACATACAAGTTTGAATACACATGGTACAAACCAGCAATCCAAGTGAACCTATTTTTAAATTTTGAAAAGTCGAGGAAATCGAAAGTACTTCTGTGACTGACTTTTCAAAAAGCTGTGCAATCTTTTATTTAACTTTTGAGAATCAACAAATTGGGAAGACAACTCTTCTCCCCCACGCACCCTTCTCCCACACGTTTCATGTGCAATTTTTATATCTCATGTATTTGTTTCACAGCTCCCACTCCATTCCGAATTTTGTCAATGAAATGGCCAACAAGCAGGCATTCCAC
This sequence comes from Centrapalus pauciflorus, assembly GCA_020465985.1. Lineage (NCBI taxonomy): Eukaryota > Viridiplantae > Streptophyta > Magnoliopsida > Asterales > Asteraceae > Centrapalus > Centrapalus pauciflorus. The sequence continues at coordinate 119,091 of JAANYP010005260.1, forward strand.
GACCATTGTAACCTATCACTGGCTGCGGCGAACAGAGTTCCTCCAACGTACGTCTCATCAATCAGTCTAAGCTGGCCTTATCAAAAATCAATATATATTTTTACAGTACATTTGCTGAAATAAAATTACAACATTAAAGTAAAGTAAAAGATCAGTTTATACATACACTGATTCTTGATTACATAAAACAACACATGTTTTTACAAAAGTACAACTGATGTACTAATGTGTATTACAACTTATGTAAAAGAAAAGTTACAACTTATGTAATTAAAGTACAACTATTGTACAGCAGATTTTGGACTGTTTGTGTTGGGAGCAGATAATGGTAAGCATGTCCAACTGATGGACAGCTTCCATTCTTCACCTACCCAGATGGTAGATGGACTTCAAGATAGTGGTGGTGGCATTCCTTCTTTAAACATTTTCTCCAGGTGCTCTCTGGTTTCATCCAATTCTTCAATTTCAACTCTAAGGAACATAAAATTTGGATGATTGAGCTCTCCTCTTTTATGGAATCCTCTAAGCTGATCCCAAATAGCTGCTCTCCACTTGACGGATTGCTTAAAAGAGTTTGACAGTCTGAATGCCACAAGCTATTTGAGGCCTACTTTGTGAAGATCAGATGCTCTTTGGAAGCATTTCTTCTGTGTCAGGGGATCCACAAAAAATACCCCCAGCTCAGGCTCTTCAATCAGCTTGCCATCTTCAAATTCTACTCCCTTAGGCAGACTGTGGTTTACTCCTTTGATTTCTACAGCGATATCACCCTGTTCAATCATAATGAGGAGTTCCTCCAGCTCAGTATCCTTCCTTGTCCTCCTGGCCTTTATCTTAGGTTGTGTCACATAGACACCTTCACTAACTTCTTTTGAGATCAGGCCAAGATCCTTCACTCTCTCCATCAGCTTTTGACATATGCCCTGACTGTCTTAGTCGTTTCTGACTTAGAGTCGCTCAGAGCAACTGCCAACTCAACCCATTCCCTGTACCCCATCTGTGCAACATCAGTGTAGTCATAAGTGTCCAGTTCTGGGCCTGTTGCACCCATCCTGGTTATTCTCAATTTCCACTGACTGCCTTTTCTTGATATGGGAACAGCTTTGACAATTGCTTCCTTGGCAAGCCTTCTGTCAGCTACATCCTGAAACTTTTTCCTTGCCAAGTTGTCAAAATAGAATTGGGCCCTTGCAGAGGATGCTTATTTTGGTTTGGTCACAGAGACCAGAGCACCCTTAACCTGTTCACTTTCCTTTTCACCTACTGATTCCTTAGCAGCTTCCATCAGTTTCTTTTGCACATCCAGAGAGGGCATTTTGATTTTACTTGCCTCTTGAAATGCAAAAGTTCTGGCAGCTTTGGCAGAAGCCTCTTCTTTTCTTAGAGCTTCCAAGGCCTGAAGTTGTTCATCCCTGAACTCAAAATACTTGTCCAAGGGAAGACCCATTTCCTTGGCCCTGGCTTTGTGAAATTTGAGGTCTGCTGCTTTCTGCTGTTGAAGATCAACTGCTGCTTTTTCTTTTCCTTTAGCTGCTGTAGTAATAGCAGCTTCAGGAAATTCCTCCTCTTCTTCTTCTTCTTCTTCTTGTAAAATTAGATGCCTGCTACTGCTGCTTGGCCTGTCCTCAAGAATGAATTCCTCCCCCTTAGACTAAGCAGGGTTTGGAGATTCAGCCTGAGTAGGCTGAGCAGCTTGGGAGGCACCTTCCATTATACCTGCAGTTGATGTCCCTGCTGGTAGACCAGTGGGTATTGTAGGTACTGATTTCTCCTTAGGAGAAGAAGTTTTCTCCCCCTTAAACTTAGTCTTTGAGGCAGATGACTTCTCCCCCTTTGAAGGAGATGCACCAGCACCTTCAACACCTGGTCTGCCTGAAGACACATAGTCAGCAGGCTTGCCAGCAGTTTTGGCAACAGGCTTGGGGCCAACCAGGCTAGTCACTAAGAAAGCCAGGTTGTCCTTCACCTCTGCAAGTTGGGAAAGACAGGTTTGAAGAGAAGAGGATTGGGTATCAGCAAGGGAAGTCAGCTTGAGGATATTTTCCCTATCAGAAGCTGTGAACAGCAAACTTTGAAGCTGTGCATGATGTAGTTTAAGAGAATCTTGCACATCAGCAAGGTTTGATGACACAGACTTGGATAGAGAACCAATAAGTGTATTCAAGCTGGCCAGAGTAGCAGGAAGTGTAGAAGTGCAAGAAGTTAGGAGAGATGACAGCTGTTGAGATATAGCTGCCTTTGAGGACACTGAGTCCTGTTGTAATGAAAGAATAGAGGAAAGAGAAGTAGAGACACTTTGCAGCTGTGCAGTGAGTGCAAGCAGCTGTGGAGAGTGGTCAGGTTGTGTAGTGGCTGGGAAGGAATCTTTGAACAGATCAAAGAATCCCTTAAGCTGTTCAGACACAGAGTCTGAAATGAGAGAGGGTAGAGATGACATAGAGGATTCTAAGGAACCAACTTTGTTAGACAGCAAGGAAAGCTGATCCTTCAAAGGCAGGTCCTTAGGGGATGGAGGTGTATGAGTGGATTGTTTGGAGTGAGCAGATGGTGATGAAGAGGATGAGGCTGGTGTATGGGGATGGGATGGAGAAGTAGAGGGTATGGTAGAAAGAAGCTCCATAGCCTGGGCAAAAGTGAGGTTTCCCAATCTGGAGGGATCAATAGGTCCTTCAGCAGTGGCAGTAGCTGTATCATCAGGAGAGGGGGTAGAGGATGGGAGCCTTTCAGACACTGCTTGTTTTGCAGCATCTTCATTAAGAGCAATGGTTGTTCCCTCTGCAGTACCTTGGTGTAAAAGTACCTCATCATGAGGAGATGGAATTTGCATTTCAACATCAGCAGTGGTGAAACCTGCTGATGGAGTTTGCATAGAAGGGGCAGCCTCACCCAAGGGATGGTATGTTCCCTGAGGTTCATCAGCTTGTGTTGTTGGTCCCTCAGCAGCTGTTTGGTGTTGAACAGCTGTATCCTAGGGAACAGAAGTTTGAGGTTCATCTGCTGATTGGTCTAAACCAGCAGTGTGGACACCTCGTGCAGACTCAGGGTGTAGAGGAGTTTGAGGAGGAGACAGTGTGGACACAGTATGGAGTGGAGAGGGCTCCTGTCTTTCAATATTCTCAGCCTGTTGGGAGGCTGGAATAGTTGAGGTGGCTATCTCCGTTTGTACAACTGGCTCCTGGTGGGAGGAACCAGAGGGTCTAGACTGACTCTGGGTGGACTCAAGTTGGAGTGAAGCAGGCTCCAATTGTGCTGAACCTTCTCCCAAAATAGGAGAGGCAGCAGGGGTGGCTTCTCTTACAACTGAACCTTGTTGAGAGGGAACAGAGGAGCTGGTTGTTGGGGTTGTTTTTCTTTTGGCGAGTGATTTGCGTTGGTATTTGATGGATGAAGTGGGTGATTGTGGAGTGGTGATAGGGTCTGTTTGGACAGGGTGTGAGACTGGCTCAGGAACAGTTGGGTTGGCCTGTTCCATGGTCTCAGGTGCCACAGAGGCACCAGCCACAAAGGCTTCAGGTTCAACAGATGAACTAGGGTGAGGAGCCTGCTCCCCCTCAGCCACAGAGGCCAAGGTAGCAGACTCAGACTGAGCTGTTTTGGCCTTCTTGTGGACAGGCCCAACTTTAGTGGTTGCCAGGGTCCTTTTAACAAGCTTGGCCCTGGCTTTCCCGTGGGAGCAGGTTCAGGATCCACCCTCACATCAGAGGGTCCTTCCACCAATCCTAACAGCCTCCTCATTGGTGTTGACAGAGGAGGCTCATTAGGTAGAACAGTAGTATAAAACACTCTATTCCCTATTACAGGGAATGCAGCAGTCTTAAGTAAAGGCTGAGAGGAATATAATTGCTCACCACAATGATGTTTGAAGATGAGGCTCAGAAACCTTGGATACCGAACAGCAGCTGGACGGTTTTCTTGTTGTACCAGGTTCCTCAAATTCAGAAAAATCCATTTGGCCATGTCGATTGTTGTCCCATCCACTAGCTGTAGAACAATGGGGACTTCATCACGGCTTAGTTAGTTGAATGAACCAACCTTACTTCCGAAGCACATCACCACCGAGGCAAATAGAAAACTGTAGGTCGGAGACAGATCCTTCCTAAACAATGTTGCTCCGATTTTGGGTTCTGCTACACCACAGAAGCGTAGCAGATTGCCCATTTGATCATCTTCAGGTTGAGGCATGTCATATGGGTTGGCAGTTGGCAGATGAAGAACCTCCCTGAGAAGATCAGTTGTGATCTCAATAGTCTGAGTTTCATTGAGAATAGTCCCCTTTATGACTTTGGTGTTAGGGTTGTAGGCACAAGTGTACTAAAACTCGTACACCATCTCCTGGTACAGGACACCAGGAGTGGCAGTCATAGCGTAGTTCAATGGATGAACTCTCAGAAATTCCACCATTTGTTCATAACCCTTCCCCACATAGTTTTTGGGAATGGTTAGGTTGGCAATGTAGTTTGTGGGCTTTATGGTCAGCATCGTGGTAACTGATGAGTGTTTCACAACATCATCACCAACGAATACTGGAAGAAAGGGATTGTTTCTTTGAGCCATTTGTGAAGGATTTGGGGTTTTTTGAAGCAGAAGACACTTAGTCGACTTAGGGTTCTTGAGGATTTCTGGAAATAGTGAGGAAGACGAAGATGAAATAGTAGGGGGTATTTATAGGATTTGAATGTGAGTGGGTATGAGAGAGAAACATTTGGGCGGTTGATTTGAAAAAGTCGTTAACGGAAAACGGAACGGTTGTCCATGTCAGACCGTTTGTCAGACCACATAAGTCCTTATTGATCACTAACACACGTAACCCACATTATCCGCAGAAATTAAGTTAAATAAAAACAAAAATTAAGTAACTTAATTGTGAAGAAAGGTAGTTAAAAACTGTTGGTCTAAGCTGTTGGTCAAGCCTGTGATGAGTAGGATCATCACAAGCTGTTCATTCTTCAAGCTGTTTTACTCTTCACACTGTGCCTTCAACCTGTGCTCTAATGTAAGATCAGGTTGTGTTCACTAGTTGAACATGTTACAAGACGATGTCTTGTAAATCAGTGTGAAGGAGTGAGCAGGGTGGAGAATGGACCATCAGAGCAGGCTGGACGAGTAAACTGTTATAGTTCATCCTGTTGTATGTTCAAGTTGTTCAAGGATTTCAGAATAATGGCTAAGTACAGAATATGCATAACATGTTTTGTCTAAGCTGTTCTGAGAAACTTGAGCAGTGTGAGATATACAAAGTCTTAGACCTTTGAGGACACTTAGTCACTTTTGTTTAACATGCCCAGCTTGCTGACAAGGTAATTAAACGTGGTTTCATCAAGAGGTTTGGTGAAAATGTCTGCAAGCTGTTCATTAGTGGAAATAAAACTTACCTCCACATTACCTTTCTGAATGTGATCCCTGCTGAAGTGATGTCTGACCTCAATATGCTTTTTTCTTGAATGAAATACTGGATTGTTGGAAACGGCTATGGCACTTGTGTTATCACACAGAATAGGAGTTTTCCTATACACAAGTCCATAGTCTTCAAGCTGATGCTGCAACCACAGAATCTGCCCACAGCAGCTTCCAGCAGCAATGTACTCAGCTTCAGCAGTAGAAGTAGACACTGAGTTCTGCTTCTTGCTACACCAACTTATCAACTTACCACCAAGAAGTTGACATCCACCTGTTGTGCTTTTCCTATCTAGCCTGCAGCCTGCAAAATCAGAATCTGAATAACCTGTTAGTTCAAGGTTTGAGTCTTTGGGATACCAAAGACCCAAACCTGATGTGCCTTTCATGTATCTAAAGATTCTTTTAACAGCAGCTAGATGAGATTCCTTTGGATCAGCTTGGAACCTAGCACACAAACAGGTGGCAAACATAATATCAGGTCTACTAGCAGTTAAATATAGCAAGCTCCCAATCATACCTCTGTAAGCTGTTACTGAAACAGCTTTGCCACTGGCATCAGCATCCAATTTTACATTGGTTGCCATTGGGGTTTTAATAGGAGAACTTTGATCAAATTTAAACTTTTTCAAGAGATCTAAAGTATACTTTCTATGATTTATAAAAATTCCAGTTGAGGTTTGTTTAACCTGTAATCCTAAAAAGAAAGTAAGTTCTCCCATCATACTCATTTCATATTTGGATTTCATGAGTAAGGAAAAATTCTTGCATAACTGCTCATTGGTAGAACCAAATATTATGTCATCCACATAGATTTGAACAAGCATAATATCAGACTTCACCTTCTTTATGAACAGTGTGGTATCCACTTTACCTCTAGAATACCCATTGCTCATAAGAAATTCAGTAAGAGTGTCATACCAGGCTCTAGGGGCTTGTTTGAGACCATAGAGAGCTTTGTCCAACTTATAGACAAAACCTGGATGTTGTTCATTTTCAAAACCTGGAGGCTGCTTGACATAAACTTCTTCTTGCAGCTTCCCATTCAAAAATGCACTCTTCACATCCATTTGAAATACCTTAATGTTCTTATGAGCAGCGTAGGCTAGATACAAACGAATTGCTTCTAGCCTGGCCACAGGAGCAAATGTCTCATCATAGTCAATTCCTTCCTTCTGTCTATAACCCTGAGCAACCAGTCTTGCCTTATTTCTAATGACATGACCTTGCTCATCCATCTTATTCCTGAAAACCCATTTAGTGCCAATTATAGTTTTGCCTTTAGTAGCAGGGACCAGCTTCCATACCTTGTTTCTCTCAAACTGATTGAGTTCTTCTTGCATGGCAGTGATCCAGTTGGCATCTTTTAGTGCTTCATCCACCTTCTTTGGCTTCATTAGTGAAACAAAACTGGAGAACTTGCAGAAGTTCCCTAAGCTGTCCCACCTTGTTTGTACCCCTTTGTTGATGCCACCAATTATTTGATCATTGAGGTGACATCTGATCCACTTAGGATCATTCTTCAATGAGGATTCTCCTGAGTTATCAGCAGCTTCAGCAGGTCCTGTTGAACAGCTCTCAAGATTTTCAGACACACTGTTGTCTTGAGCATGTTCACTTGTTAAACATGACTGACCACTGTTGAACATATCAGCAGAGGAACCAGGAAAATCAGCATTGATAGGTTCAGGACATGCAGTTGTAATTAAGTCAGTACACTTATTCACACTGGGTGTATTGACATAATCATCATCATGCCCATCATGGTTAACAGGTTCCACACTGGATGTAGTGGAAGCTTTTGAGTCCTCTTCACTGTTTGAATGCATGAGATCATCAAAGTTTAATTCTCCTGAAACTGATTCAGGAACAGCTTTGGTGGAAGCATTCTTGGACTCTTCAAAGGTGACATTGATAGATTCATCTATCACCTTTCTTTTGTAGTTGTACACTCTGTAGGCTTTGGAGATAGCAGAGTAGCCAACAAACACACCTTCATCAGCTTTTGGTTCAAATTTTGCCAGTTGGTCCCTTTGATTCAGAATGAAGCAGGGACACCCAAACACATGGAAGTAACTGACATTTGGCTTCCTTCCTTTGAGCAGCTCAAAGGGAGTCTTATTGAACCTTTTCACCACTAAGGATCTGTTTTGGGTGAAGCAGGCAGTGTTAACAGCTTCAGCCCAGAATGATGAAGGTAGACCAGATGCACACAGCATGGTTCTAGTAGCTTCAATGAGAGTTCGGTTTCTCCTTTCAGCAACTCCATTTTGTTGTGGAGTTCTTACAGCTGAAAAGTTATGAGTGATTCCTTTCTCTTCACAAAAGTCTTCAAGAGTACTGTTTCTGAATTCAGTACCATGATCACTTCTAAGCTGCTTCACTTGGGCAGAGTTCAGCATTTCCATCTTTTTTCACAAAACCAATAAATTCTGTAGCAGCCTCTCATTTGCTCTTCAGGAAGATAACCCATATGTACCTGGAGAACTCATCAACCATTACTAGAGTGTATCTTCTTCCTCCTAGACTTGGGACATTGATAGGTCCAAACAAGTCCATGTGGATTAAGAAGAGAGGAGTATCAATAGAAAATTTTTGTTTGGATTTAAAAGATGATTTCCTCTGCTTGCCTTTCTCACAAGCTGTGCAGAGTCTATCCTTAGCAAAAGTCATAGAAGGCAAACCTGTCACTAACTCTTTCTTACAGAGTTTGTTGATGTTCTTGAAGTTCAAATGTGACAGCCTTCTGTGCCATAGCCAATTTAGATCTGCATTTGTCCTTGTGAGAAAACAGGTTTCAGTTGTGGGATCAGCAGATTGCATATCCACAATATATACACCTTTCTTTCGTTGAGCACACAGCACAACTTTGCCTTGGGGATCCAATATGTAACCTAGGTGCTCATCAAAGTTAACCTTGTAGCCAGCATCACACAGTTAACTTATGCTAACAAGGTTATGTTTCAGCCCAACCACATAGGCTACTCTTTTGAACACTGCAGCACCAGCTTTAAGAGTTCCATATCCCTCAGTAGATCCCTGTACATTGTCACCAAATGTGACCTTTGGCCCTTTTTCAGGCCTGAGATCACTCAGCAGGTCCTTACAACCTGTCATGTGCCCTGAGCAGCCACTGTCCAAGTACCAAACCTGGGATGGTTGTTTTTCCTGCAGAGTGACAAGAAGAATATTAGTCATTTTTAGGGGAACTCATCACAGAGATGAGTTCTCCTACTTCATCAACATTTGTTGATGGACTTGTGATATCAACACTAATATTCCCTATTTGAATGGTATCAGTTTGGATACCACTCTTATTGACTAAGATGTTTCCAACACTGTTTATGTTAGCTGTGAGGGAACCATCAGAGTCAGCAGGCCTTATGTCCTCAGTTTCAGGACAGTCTTTAACCAGATGTGTCTTCATTCCACATTTATAGCATTTTCTCCTCTTAGCATTTTTGGAAGAAGATCTTTCAGAAACACATTCTGAGTTATTTCTGTTGATTTTATCAGCAGGTTTAGCAACCTTATTACTTTTTGATGAATCAACAGCTTGAGTGGAGGGTTCAATAGCAACAGCTTTGCCTGTCTCTTCTTTCCTCTTTTTAGGGGGACAGATGTCAAAGATAGGAAGCTTAATTGGCTTTTGAACTTCCACAAGTTTAGGAAACTTATTCCCAAATCTCTCAGGCTGAGCAATGGCTTTGCCTTTGTCCTTCCTGAGATGTGATTGATGCTGCCTATCAACATAATCATTATTCTGGTTTTGAAAAACTTATTCTCATTTAGAACCAGTTTACCACTATGATTAGAAAACTTATTTGAAATCACAGCAGGTTTGCCTTCAACATGAGACTTACCCTTGTTAAATGCAGACTGCTTACCTTTTGAAAACTTATTTTCAAAATGTTCAGCATTAAAAGGATTAGTATGCCTTTTACCATCAGCTTTAGATCCAAAGCCTGTTTTGTCAACAGGCTTGGTGTCCACAACTGCAGTTTGGGCATGCTTTCCTTTCTTTTGCTTGTGTGAATCAGTAGAGCACTTAGCAAGCTGATTTGATGGAGAATTCATTTCATCAGCAGCTTTTGAGTTAGGTTCACACGAGCTGTCAGTGTTTTGAGGCCTGACAAACCTGTTTGTTGAGATTAATTTACCATTCACTTTTTGTATGAAAGTGTTTGGAATCTCACCAAGAGTGGACAAGTCTTCTTTCAGATTATTAACCTCAACAATAGAAGCTGTGGTGTCAAGATCCCCTCCAAGATAGGCTTGGATTTGTGCAGGGATTTGTTGACTTATGCAGTGGCTGACTTTTTGTGCAGATTGGCACCAAGAGTCAACTATCTTTTGAAGCTTAGCATGTTTTATATCTGTTTCTCTCTTTTCTTCCAATAAAATAGAGTTGATGTGTTTTAATTCATCAAGCTCAGTTTCCAACTTATGGAAACTGTCCAATTTATTGGATTTTGTTTCAAGATCAGTTTTAAGCTTGGAGATTTCAGATAATAAAACAGTATGCTTCTCAACAGCAGCTTTCAGATCAACAAGCATATATTCAAACATTTTAACTTTTTCTTCAGAACTGTAATCCATAAAATTTTGTACCTTATACATCATTGTAGGGTTCCAGTTCTCCAAGCTGCTAAAAGCTTCAGCTTCAGCCAGATCCTGTTTGAAGTTGCTTGTTGATGGGACATCAGTGTTCGCCATCAGACAGTGATTGTCTTCTTCATCAGATGATGAATCAGACTCCTCCCAGTCACAAGTCTCTGCCATGAGTCCCTTTTGCCGGTTGGAAACCACTGAGTTTTCCAACTTCCTCAGCTTAGCCATGGCCATAAGGTACTTAACCCTATAGCCATCATCCATGTTTGTCTTGTGTGGTTTGGATGACTGACCAACAGCTTTTGACACACAGTCAGCAGCTATATGGCCAGGTTTGCCACATTTGAAGCACTCAGCTTTGGTCTTATCAAATGCCTTCTTTTTAACAGCATTTGAGCTTCCCTGCAGCATGTTTCTTCCAAACCTTTTCTTGTTGAACCTTTTGACAAGCATGGCTATCATTTGCTCATCATCCAGTTCAGCAAGATCTGCATTGTCTTCCTCATCAGACACTTCATCCTTATCATCAGCCTGTTGATCAGGTTGAGTGAACACATCACTTACCTGACTTACAGGTTGTCTCACACTGGCCACAAAGGCTGCACCTTTCTTAGACATTTCCAAGGCATTTCTCTTCTGTTGCCTTGACTGCTCATCATTCAGTAAAGATCCATACAGGTTAACAAGATCCATACTTCTGATGGTACCTGAATTCCTTATGATTGTAGAAAAATAATTTCATTCTTCAGGCAGGATGTCTAAGAATTTTTTTACCAGAGTCAGGCTGTCCTTGGTGATCCCAACAGCTTTGAGATCATTAACAAGAGCAGTAAACCTGGTGTAGGTTTCAGTGAGAGTCTCCTTTGGTTTTGCAAAGAAGAGTTCATAGTGTCTAACAAGATTATTAATCCTGTTATCCAGTGTGATTGTGGGTCTATCATAGACGGTACACAAAGTATCCCACATCTCCTTTGCAGTCTTCATCTTCTCAGTCTGTTTGAACACATCATCAGGCAGAGAGATGACCAGGTTATTTCTGGCCTTTGCATTAAGAGCCACCAGTCTTTTATCTTCATCAGACCATTGAGCTTTTGCTTTCTCAAATGTTCTGATTTCAGGAGCAGCTCCTTCAACAGCAGGAGTTATAGTTGTAACAGAAGTTGGCACATAGGGACCCTCCATTACAATCTCTGGTAGTTGCGCATCCAGATTCTCTAAGTAGAGCATCATTCTGCACTTCCAACCAGAGAAGTTCTGATGATTGAACTTTGGAGGTTTTCCCATTGAGCCATTGTCATAGTATGAGGAACTTGCAGCACTGTTCTCCATGGAAACTTTGGGAGAATGAGAGATCTAGAATGACACACACTCTAAACTGCTCTGATACCAGTTGTAGGTCCTGAAAGGTTTCCCAAGTATATAGCCTTAAGCTGTAGAGGGGGTGAATACAGCTATTTAAAAAACTACACACTCTTTTCTCAATGTTTGTATGTATTATCAACTAAAGTTAATTACAAACAAGCTTGAATGCGGAAAGGTTCAAGCTGAGATGACAGATACGACAGTATGTTAACTAATCTAAGACAGACTTAAACTAGTTACAATGAATACACTTACTAGGAATTACTCACTGTGTTTACAAGACTCAAAGAAGCAGCTTGAACAAGAACAGCTTAGACACCAAGCACTGTTTTATTCAAGCAGACTTGCATGCATAAAAGACACACTTGAATGCACGTTCACTCTTGGCTTCAGCATTTAGCTTTTTGGCTTAATCTTTCAATCCTTGGAAGTTTCCTTTTATACTCACTTAGAGGATCTAAGTGAAGATTCTTCATTGGACGAAAGGAAAAAGGGAAAGTCTTGAAAAGACAATATAACTTTTCTGCACATTCTGAAAAGCAGACATGCCTTCATGTTGCAGAACTTTTGTCTTTTCACTTTGTCTACTGTTGCATAAGCTTTAACTAAATAAGGAATGTCAACTTTGCTTCTTTCTTCCTTTGTCAAGGCCTATTTTGATATAAGAAAAAGGTCTGTCACCCTTTTTCAAATATCCTTTTGTCTTCATGTGACACAACAGCGTGGGCAGGCTGAACAGTTCTGTTTTCCACTTTGTCTTCGACTTTGTAAACTGATCTTTTAGTTAAAAACAATACATGAGGACTTGGAAACATATTCCATAAAGTGTTTAGCCTGTTCACAAAGATTAGGTTCTGTTCACAAAGAACAGAACACTTGTAAACTGCCCAAGCTGCTCACCAGTGTAGAGCAGCGTAGACAGTTTATGTCCAGCCTGTTCAGCAGACTGAACAGCTTGGACAAACTGTCTTTGTTGCAACACATGCAACATATAGAACAGCTTTGGACTGATATTGCAAATCATTTTCAGGTTTCAATAAGGCATATAACAGGCCTTAAATTCAACCTTCAAATGCATCAACAGGTTTTGATTAAGAATCTCCCCCTCAGATGCAGAACAGGTTTGACTGAGGCCTTTTTGTGCCTAACACATAAATATCGCTTCTATGGTCTAACCAGAACCGGAAGACCTACCCAAGAAGCAAACCACTTATAGTTTGTGTGGGTAAGGGTTCTTTAGGTCTATTAGTTGAGAAGTGTCAGTTATCACGGGATACTGACAGGGTCGAGCAGAGATAAAATGTAAATGAGAGGGATATATTGAAAGGAGATGGTGGTGCATCAGATCATGCTTTTGTTGTAAAGCTGACTGAATTTTATTTCTCAAAAGTGAGCCGGAGGGAGCTTAGTTGAAAAATGCTGAGAGCTGAGTGTTGAGAAAGGATTTGAAGAAAATAAAATCCTACCTACACTGTGTCTGCTGGGTAAACCACCTAATCTATCAAGCCCTAGGCGACTTGATATTGAAAAAGACATCATGGACCCAGTGACGCATGCACTTAACCCCACAACCACTCAGTTATCTTTCAAAAGATTTTTGTTTCAATAATCACGGAGTTATAGCACATTTCTATCGATATATCGTTTGGATATTATTGATATTGAATCAAGGAAGACAGTTGCCCCGGTCTCCGACTTCGTTTGATGCACATTGTGTCTAGAGCTGATTATATACACTTTTAGGACACATCGAGTCTGACAGTCTGGGTGACTATAAACTGCTAGTCCAAAGTGACTAAGCCGGAACAAATAAGAGTGATTCTTTCATGTTAAAGGATTTCACGATGACTATTTGGAAATCCTACCAGTGTTAACATCACGTCAGCGCTGAAAGTAGGTCACATAGATATGTCTATAGTGCAAACAGGAATCCTATGTGGACCTGGACTCGTTATTTCACAAAATGAATGTGTTTCATTTTCCCCAAAGTTGAAAAGCTTTGTTTTTGTTTAGAAAAGTTATAGCATTAATTCGAGGGGGAGTGAAATTTTTGAGGGGGAGTGAGATAGATTTGATTTGTATAGGGGGAGAAGATATCAGTTTGGGGAGAGAAATTCAATTTGTAATATTTTGAAATTTTATTTGTTGTTGTATTTCATCTATTGTAAATTCATTGCATTTATGTCTCTGAAGATGTTACATGATGTTCATAATTCTTATGATCATCATGAGGGGGAGAGAAGCTAGAGTTCAAAGACAACTGTTGAGTAGTTTGAAGACAACTGAAGACAACTATAAATAGAGTTGAAAACAATATTTTGTAATAGTTCAGGGGCACTATTGTAAATACACAATAGCTGTAAATTGTGTGTGTGTGTGTGTGTGTGTGTGTGTGTGTGTGTGTGTGTGTGTGTGTGTGTGTATATATATATATATATAGTTCAGTTGACAGAATGAGGGAGGAATGAATTCAGAGATTACAGATAGACACATACACATACGGTTGCATGTTGATAGAAAGAAGAAGAGTGCAAAGCAAGAAAAGCTCATGAACTCAATGTAATGTTCTTCTCTCAATAAAGCATTCGACGGATTGTATTTGTGTTTGTTGTTTATATTGATTGTTTGTTTATGGATGAATTGTATGAAAAGTGAATTTACAAATTATTCACAACTAGATACGTTGATAAACTTGATTATATAAATATAGGATCTAGTTCACATGAGAACCCCTCTATTTAATGAAAACGTGATAAGCACTTTAAAATTTGTACATTTAAGGTATAAAATTGTTCATTTGATACTAAAATTTATACATTTGTAAATTTTATCCATTTCATATAAACATTTACGGATATGATGCTAAAGTTTGCCCCCATTATGTCGAATTTGTGCATTTGACAAAATTTGTGCAATTTATGTTTAAATTTGTACATATAGTGTATAATTTAATATATTAAAATTTTAAATGCAATGTTAATGTTAAATTATTATATTTATTAACTAGTTTATAACCTCGTGTATTACACGGATAATTTGGATAAATATATATTTTTGAAAACAGTAAACTTAAAATTAGAAAAAGTTAACATTAAAATAATATTTAGAATTGATATATATATATATTTGATTGATTATATACTTTTGAAATTAGATTAATATTTATTTGAATTGTTTTAGATTTGAATTTTAATTTACTTCAAAAGAAAAATATAGATGTATTTACAAATTTTCAAAATAATGAATTGACAAATTGTAAAAAAATTCTATTATCTAACAGTTGTTTATTTGTTTTTTAATATTTCTATATAGATAAATACTTGTAATTAATGTTAATATATATAGATAACTACATCATAACAACTAATGTTAATATAAATTTAAGTTTAAATTAAAAACTTTATACATTCAAAACTTTTAAAAAATATCAAGGGTTATTATCAGAAAAACCATCCGAACTTTTATGATTTTTTCGGTTTAACCACTCAATTTTTTTTTCCAACCGATCAAAACACTAAACTTTTCATTTTTTATTGCTTTGACCATTTTACCTGTTATCACAGGTGATTTGGTGACGTGGCAAATACGTGACGTTTTTTATCATTGAAAAAAACACTCGAACTTTCAAGGTTTTTTTGGTTTGACCACCATCCTCTTAAACTAAAAATTAAAACTCCGAGAACCGATAATTCAATGTAATCAAACATATCTTTTCATATTTTTATCAATTACAGTAATATATCAATTAAAATCACTTCATTTTTATTTTTATGTTTTTTCAAGATTTTTATAAACACAAAAAATAAACCCAATTTAAGTTTCAAAATTGCTTATGATATTTTATAATAAAATTTTAGTTTTTAGTTTTCTATTATTATTTATTTTTTTAAAATTTATTTAATTATATTATTACTATTGTTAGTGATTACTATTTAATTTATAAAATTTATTTATTTACGATCTTTTAAAACATTCAAACCCTAACAAACTTGATGAACACTACAAAACCTTAGAGAATCAAATTGATTAGAATCGGTTTGGATTAACGCAATTATAATTAAAATCTGATGAAGTAGAAGAGGATGATAATGAAGAAGTAAAAGAGACCAATGAACAATCGGTGTTGATAAAAGCAATATGATGATGAAAAGGGAGAAAATCAGTTTTCTTGAAATTAATGTTTATTTTTATCATTTGATGTTATGAGCAATATAATAATAAAAATTACAAAAATTTGAACATCAATTAAATTAGAGATTAGATCACGAAAAACTAATAGAGTGGTTAAAGAAAAAGAATTTAGAAAGTTCGAATGTTTTTTAGATAAAAACTCTAATTCATAACAACAAATGACCGGTCAAACAGGTTACCGGTTAAAAGTGAATGGCTAAACAAATAAATTTGAAAGTATGGTGATTAAACTAATTGAAAATAAAAAGTGTAGTGATTTGACCGGTTGGGAAATAAATTGAATGCTTAAACCGAAAAAATCATAAAAGTTCGGATGATCTTTTCGATAATAACCCAAACATCAATTTTGAAACTTATTTTAAGTCGTCTTTTATTTGCAATACCAATTTTGTTATACTATTTTTTTTATATTAATATGTATAATAAAAACTTTAATTAAACTATATCTGTCATTAATGTATGATGATAAATAGCATCATAAATGAAAAAGAAGTGACATCTATTTACTTATTTATTAGGATTTATAGATAGATTATAAGATATAAGAATATAACATATGTATTCAAGATAAATGCGACATGCAACATCTATTTGGTTATTTAGAATAGATAGATGTGTTACATTAGTATTATATTTGCTAATTAATTATCTTTAATAATATATAATCTTAAATCAATAATGATATTAACTTAAATAAAGAAATTATGAAAATTATAAAAATAATTTTTTTATATTTTAATTGTTATAAATAAATAGTTAAGATAAAAAATGTTTAATGATGACAGTTAAAATCTATCTATACTATTAAAAGAGTAATTATACTCATATCTGATGAAGCCACGTGTCGTCACCATGAATCGACACGTGGCAGTTATAGATTTTAAAAATAATAAAGAAATTTAAATCAAATCTATCCAAATCTAATATAATCCACTTTTAAATTCAAATTAAATTAAATCAAACAAAATCTAATGTTCTACTAACTTATTACTTAAATCTATCCAATTCTAATATAATCTACTTTTAAATTCAAATCAAATCAATTCAAACAAAATTTAATAATCTACTAACTTATTAATTATAAGATAATATAATAAAAGTTTAAAAATATATATAAGAAAATAATTACTCTTCATATATATTTAGAAATATACAAAATTAATAGGTTATAATAAATAAAAATATCTCCTTATATACTTTTGTTTAAAAATAATATTTATATCTTTATCTTTTTATTTATTATATTTTATATATATTAAAAATATCCGTTTAAGACGCGGGTAATAAACTAGTATATTAATAAAACAAAATTTTTTTCGCCACATGACATTCTCTAATTGAAACAAATCTCATTTTCCCCCCTAATTTTCTTAATTTAGTTTTTTCATTTATACTTAATTAATTAAAATAAAAATACGATTATGGCTTTTTTTCTATTTTATTCCTTGTAACCATACTTATGGTAATTCATAGTTTGTTTTGAAGTATCGTAAACTTAAATAGCGAAAATTATGTTAAATTGTTAACACTGGTTATAATCCATATCATTATATGTTAATATTTTATTTTTAATGTATACTTAATTAAATATTAAAATATATCATTCAAAAAAATTTCCTTTCAAATTTTCTTATAAACTCTTATTTTTAATATATGTTTTGTTTATTTTTTTTTATAATTAACTAGTTTATGACCCACGTATTACGTGAATATTTTTAATGAAAAAATTTTGTATGTAACATATTGTATATATATTTTATTACATGAAATAAAATGTTATGAAATATGTCTTTTATATAAATAAAAGTTGTTTTTATGATTTTAAAACGTTATGAAATATGTCTTTTGTTTGAATTGATTTTAAATATTATTATATTAGATTTAATGTAACACCCTCGAACTAATCCACAATGCCACATAATTACCACATCAGCAACGATATAATATAATAATCTCTACACTATTCGCAATACATACATGCAGAAACCCGATAATTTAAAACATTATTTTACATAAAAAACAGTCACGGAAGTCCTGAATATTACACAACCACTCCGAAGTATATAAAACGATCCCCAAAATATAACTACCTCTATGAAAGGTAGATAACTCCTCGAACACAGAAAACGTAAACCTACTTCGGTCCAGCAGGCCTACCAGTAGTCCGGTCACCTGGGATACACACAACAACACGCACAGGTCAGCTAAAGCTGGTGAGAATGCAAGGGTTAGTGTACATTATAAAGCTCAATAAATAAATAACTCGATAATAAAGCGTTTAGCATTCTCTACTGAACAAGTATATGAGATCCCACAAGATAGCTCAACAGGTACTCAACTCGTGTGGATAAATCCACGTACCCAAATCCCTAGACCGCACAAAGCAGTCATCAGGAACTTAAAAGGGAATTGGGAGCGACCCAACCCCTGCCCAGCCGTACGGTTTAGTATCTCAACAGCTCAAGTGTCCCAAATCTCATATTTAAAACACAGTTCACAATAGCTCAGTAATACATGCATGATAATATCTCAATAAAAACTCGTAAGAAAACTCATGATATTTCATAAGAAAAGCTCGATAAAAGATCATGCAAGTATTAGTAAAATAATCGTACAAGTATCTCAAAAAAAACATGCAAACTCACCTGCTCAGCTAGCTACACTAAGTCTCGGTTCCCTGCCCTTTCCCTACCCTGTCAACACGAGACCCTTAAAACACAATAACACAATCTCAATATCACAAACTCAGCCCAACAACTCTATACACAATTCTCAACAACCTATGATACCCCAAAGACCCGAATACACGACTCCCAAAACCCGAAAACACGACCCGAACCCTCAGCCGCATCGCGGCCAAACTCAGCCAATCGCGGCCGCACTGACCCTATCGCGGTCGCGGTCGCGATGGCCTAATTCTCAGTCGCGCTCACATCGCGGCCCGAGCTCGGACGCCAACCGCCTGCGATCACCTCAAGAACATCGCGGCCCGCGATCAAGGGATCGCGGCCGCGCTCACGGACGAACAGTAGCAGTTATGCTATGTTTCTGCACAGACCAGGGATTTAATCCCAATACTCATTTATGCTCGATTTAACTCTGATAATACACTTCGAATTTGCTCAGGACAACATATAAACTCAATTGAATTACTTATCCAATATCCACAACACATAATTCACGAATTTAAGCTCAAATCTTACCTAACTCAAAGGTGGAGAAGATGATGACATCAGAGGCTTTAATCACGAATTTGCAGCTTAAATCTCTTGTTTGCAGGAGCTGGAATTCAATCACACACATACACACACTTAAGGTTACTGATTTTGAAGGGTAGAATGAAGCAAGCAAAAAGGGAGCTTCCCTTTTTATACGTTTTGGAATAAAACTCGGTCTGACACCCAATATCCGATCCCAATACCCAAAATACAAATTTATACCCCCGGGTCCCAAATTAAATAATTAATCCAATGAAATAATTCCACGTACCTATCTCAAAAACGGGATGTTACATTTAAATTTAGAAAGATATGATTTTCATATTATTTGTTTTTCCTAGAATATAATTGGTCATGTGTAAATTTATTATTATGACATATCACGAGAAATAAGTAAAGTTGTTCATTTGCTTATATTTATAAATAGGATTAAAACATGTAACATTTAATCTAAATTTTAAAAATAAAAAAAAAATATTTTATAAATCAATTATATATTTCTAGATAAAACATTTTAGGTAAATTAGAGATTAAATTATAAAGTATTTAAAATCATTTAATTATTTTAGTAATCTTTTAGTTTATTTTTAAATCAATTATATAAGTTAATTGAAAAGGTTATATTAGGCAAAATAAGCGGGAAACAAATATTAAAAGAACCGAGGGAATGACACGTGTCACAAATTATTTTGATTTATTAATATATATAGATATAGATATATAGATTAGTTAATCAACCCATGTATTACATGGGTTAATTTAGAAAATACATATTTTTTTATACTTTAATAAACTATTATAAAATTTATATATAATTAAAATAAAAAAATTGAAAGCTAGTTAAATTAAAGATAAAATAATACTTAGTTGTTTGATATTAAATAAAAAATATTATTATATTGTATTATTAAAAACAGATATATGTGTTTGCAACAAATGTTTCTTTTTAATTTTTATTAACTTCAAATATGAAATATCAATGTAAGAAACAAAAAACTTCAATTATGTGAATGTGTATATATTTTGAAAATGATAAAATATAAAAATGGAATACCTGAAAACCAACAATCAAAATTTATCATATTCATAATTGAAGTTTTATCGATTAAATTTTAAATCTTGTTAGCAAAATAATTAACAAAAACTTTTAACTTTAATTACTACACTTCTACATTTAAATCTAAATTTTTACATTTGAATTTAACTATGATCATTAAGGATAATAATGACACATATTTATTTTAGTTAAATATTAATTTAATATTAATTCATTAATGAAAAAATTAAAATCAAAATTTAATGTAATTAAGTTAAGGTTGTAAATTTGGAAAATGAATTAAAAAAATGTCATAGGTATAATTATTGATATTAATTAAGGGTATAAGAGACATTTCATAAATAATTATGAGTTGTCATTAATCTGTATCATTGATTTCTTTCCATCCAATGGTCCAGAAACTCCAAGTGGTTTTCTTATTTTATATAATATAGATATATTCTTTTATGTAAAATATCTATGTAATACGTGAGTCTACAAACATAGTAACAATCAATGAATAAATAATACGTCACGTGTCATACTTTCATTTGATTTGTCATGTGTCGCACTCTCCTTTTCTTATTTTATTTACTAAATTTAATTTATAATTTAAAGTAAATCAATTATATTCAAAACTAATCTTAATAATAAATTAATTAAAATTTATTATGCTTAAAATAATAAAATTATAATATTATACATAGTTATAAATATTTGGTTTTCAAATTAACCCAACTAAACGAAGTTAATAACAAAACAAACAAATAAAGTTAATATCAAAACCAACAAATAAAATTAAATGTATATTTAAATGCCAGCGTAAAAATATACAATTAGATATAAACTGATAATAAAAACTACAAATGTCAATCTTAAATATATGTATTTTTTTAGTTGATAATGTACCGGTACGGTACCGAATTCTTTTGAGACATAATATTAGTATTAAATACCGACCCAATTATAGATTTTTGGTACCGGTACGGTTTCGGAAAAACGACAAAAAATCTCACCCCTAAGAAAAACTATGAACCATTTTATTTTTTAGTTTTTCAAACGATAAAAAAGTAAGAATCATTTTAATTTTTCAGAACGAAAAAACTACAACTTATTTTGTTTTTTAGTTTTTCTAAACCGAACTGAACCAACCATTCCATTTTATTCAATTTATTTGTTAGTTTTTCTGAATGAGTAAAATTCGAAAAATTAACTTTTATTAGTTTTTTTCTAACGAAAAAAATCTACGAATCATTTCGTTTTTAAGTTTTTTTAATTTTTCAATCATAAAAAGCTATGGACAATTTTGTTTTTTTAATATTTTTAGACAAAAAACTATGAATTATTTTGTTTTTAAGTTTTTCCAAACGTATGAAAGTACAAATAATTTCGTTTTTTTAGTTTTTTCAAATGATAAGGTTACAAAGTTTTTTTTTTGAAAAACTTGAAACGTAATAGTTCGTTTTTTTCGTTCGGAGAACCTAATAAAATGGTATGGTTTGGTTCGAAAAAAACTAGAAAAACAATATAATTTTTTCCACATGGAAAAAATACAAATTAGAATGATTCGTATCTTTTTCTCATTTGCAAAATCTAACAATAGATGGTATGTAACCTTTTTGTTCCCAAAACAAAGAATCAGAATAAGTCAGAATTTTTGGTTTAGGAAAAAAATAACAAAATTGATTTATATACATAAGTTTTTACGTTTGGAAAAAAAAATAAATAAATAAAACAGGAATGGTTAGTAGTTTTTTTTGTTTGCAAAAACTAATACAAGGGTTTAAAAAATTTTGTTTTAAAAACTATAAAAATGAAATAGTTGTATTTTTTTCATTAAAAAAAACTAAAGAGTAAAATGGATTGCAACTTGATACAGTTATTTTTAATAATAGCAGTAAATAAATAATTTTGTAATTTAAATTAAAAGAAGTAAATTAAAATGTAGGAAATTTAGTAAACAAATAAATTTAGATGATGATAATGATGATAGAGTTGATTTAAAACTAAAATGAACTATACACTTGAAAAACCAAAAATTATTAATGCAAAATTGAAACCACTTGATTCATATCTAAAATTCTATGCAGACCACATAAACCATTTTTGTAATGTATTTATTTTTCCCTTTCTAAACAAATTAAACATATTCTCCATTTTAGAATTTTTGTTTTAAAACCAATGTTTACTTGTTTAGTAATAGATGTTAGGAGGTTGGCATTACAAATCCCTCTTGTTAACTCTACTTTTCTGCTAATCACACATCTAATAATAATAATCTTTTATTTAATATAAAGCTCATTTTAGTTTATTAATCATTGACATTCTTTAGGAAAAGATTTATATGATTAAAAATTTAAAATAACTATGGATATACATATAGAAGCTGTCTTTGTAATTCATATCTCTATTGCATTTCACAAGTCATGTCGAAGTTATCGATCCTCTTTTATTATCTTTCTCTAAAAATCATTACTCCATAAATAATTAAATATTTTAGCTAAATATATGGGTGTAAATGAGCCGAGCGACTCGAACCCAACTCGCTAAAAGCTTGAGTTAAACGAGCTTTCGAGCCTAAATGTGAGCTTATTAATAAAACAGTGTGAGCCCAAATTTTCACATATCGAGCTCGTGAGTATAAACGAGCTTAAAAGAACCCATATATAAATATATTTTTTTAATAATAAATATATCATATATTGACTAAATAAATATAAATATATAAATATATATATATATATATATATATATATATATATATATATATATATATATATATATATATATATATAAATAGATCATAAAAAAACTAATTAAAAATTAATATACATAACGAGTCGAGCCCGAGCTTGTAAAATTATTCACGAGTCGAGCTCAAACTTGAAAAATTATTCACGATTCGAGCTCGAGTTTCACATACAAAGCTTTGAACGAGCCGAGCTCGAGCTACAGTCTGATACTTATAAACGAGTCGAACTTACACTTTAATGGGCTCGTTTAAACCCCTAACTAAATATCACTTATTTTTTTTAAATTAATTTATATAATATTAAGCATGCATGTGTTTAAATACATGTCCCACAAAATAAATCAAAGAATGTTTTAAAAGTACAGAAAATGTCTAATTGGTACATCAAATATTTAATTTATTAGACACGTCACATGTATAACTTTCTATGTCCATCCCAAAAAAAAAAAAAAACCATTGGGGATGATACTATATCTTTTGGGTAGAAAAATGGGGACATTGTTATATATACATCCACATCTACTTAATTTTACTAATCATACACTCTTTACTCACATGATTTCTGTTAATGACGTGAGACTCAATAATTAAAAATTAACCTCCTCTCACATTAGAAAGGAGGGATGTGTGATTGACAATTGAGGGTTGTGAACATAGAATTACCCAAAAATGGATAGAGAATTTTATATTTCGTGATAGGTTTTTGAGGTTATATCATTTCGAAAGATCTTAATCAAAATTGATTTGTTGATTAAAATTTTAAAATTAATATTAGGATCTTAACCACAATAGTGATTATTTTGTACCTTTGTTTTCCCCTGAATTTGTAACAATAAGGTGGCTTGGGTTTTTACTTCAGTCTTCATACAAATTTTGGTAGTAGTAATTAGTGTATATATATTAGTCTGTAAAATCTAATGCCGTATGCATTAATAAAAAAATATCTTTGTGTATAAACTCGATGCACAAATAAAATCTAATGTTGTATATGTATCAATAAAAAAATTATTTTTAAAAAATTACAATAAAAGTTTAAATTGATTAAAAATAAGAAATCTTTTAAAAAATAAAATTTTAAAATGGTTATTCGGTTCCATATTTAAGATACTAGTGTCATGAAACCCTACCCTACCTGGTAGCATACACAAACTTGTTTTCAAAGTGTGTATGTACGTGTTTTCGTAATTGTTATAGTCTTGTACTTGGTGTTAACTCTTCTCTCTTTCTTATAAAAGGTGACTGGAATCGAACCTTGAAAAACAAATTAATTATGTTTCAATTGTAATAAATTAGCGAGTAAGTTACATAAATGGTCACTGTGGTTTGCATAAAACTTTGGATACGGTCCCTGTGGTTTCAATTTTGCATAAACGGTCCTTATTATCACTGTTTACTTGCGAAAATGGTCCCTCTGCAGTTAACTTTAACAATCAAATGGTTAAATATTTTATAATGACCATTTTACCCTTTTCTTTGATAACATTTTGGTCCTTCAAGTTTATAGTTTATTTTAGTTTTGGTCCCTTAAGTAAATTTTTTATTTAACTCTTTTATTATTATTATTATTATTATAAAAATTATTATTATTATTATTATTATTATTATTATTATTATTATTATTGATTTATATTTTAATATATTTTTCAATTTACAAACTAATTTTTTTATTATAAGCAATAGTATCAAATTAGAATCCATTTCGTTTTTTTAGCATTTTCGAATGAAAAAATACAAATATTTTAAATTGTTGTTTTCCAAACTAAAAAAATTTGAATCTTAAGCTTTTATTTCTTTTTACAAACGAAAAAAAGTTACTAAACCATTCATGTTTAATTTTTTTCATTTTCTAAACGTAAAAATTAGAATCCATTTCGTTTTTTAGCATTTTCGAATGAAAAAAATACAAATATTTTATATTGTAGTTTTCCAAACCAAAAAAATTTGAATCTTAAGCTTTTATTTCTTTTTACAAACGAAAAAAAGTTACTAACCATTCTTGTTTAATTTTTTTCATTTTCTAAACGTAAAAAGCTACGAAAACCAACATATTCCGATTTTATGTTTTGGAAAACGAAAGTAAATACAAACAATTCTGTTATTAGTTTTTGCAAACGAAAAAACTACGAATAATTATGATTTTCAGTTTTTCCAAACAAAAAACAACTATTTTTTTCCCTAGTTTTTCGAACCAAACCATTACCTTTTATTTTTTTTGTCCGAACAAAAAACTACGAACCATTACGATTTAAAGTTTTTTTAAAAAATGAAATAGTGTGTAACCTTTTTGTTCGGAAAAACAAAAAAATGAAATGGTTTGTAGTTTTTTTACGATTGGAAAAATAAAAACGTAATGATTAGAATAACATTAAAACGAACAAAAAAATAGACTATTTCATTTTTGAAAAATCGTAATTTGTACGTTTGGAAAAAGCTAAAAAATCAAAATGGGTCTATTTTTTTGTTTGATTTTTATGTTATTCTGGTCATTACGTTTTAAACTTTTTTAAATAGTAAAAAACTAAAAACCATTCCATTTTTTTAGTTTTTCCAAACAAAAAGGCTACACACTATTTCATTTTTTTAAATAACTTTAAAGCATAATGGTTCGTAATTTTTCGTTCGGAGAAAAAATATAAAAGGTAATGGTTTGGTTGAAAAACTAAAAAAAAAATAAATTGATTTTTGTTTGGAAAAACAAAAAATCAAAATTATTCGTGGTTTTTTCGTTTGCAAAAACTAATAACAGAATTGTTTGTATTTATATCCGTTTTCCAAAACAAAAATCAAAATGGGTTGAATTTTTTGGTCAGAAAAGAAATAAAAAACGGATTGGTCCTCGTAGCTTTTTACATTTTAAAATGAAAAAACTTAAAACATGTATGGTTAGTAACTTCTTTTTGTTTGAAAAAAAAAAATAAAAGTTTAAGGTTTAAAATTTTGCGGTTTGGAAAGTACAATATAAAATATTCGTATTTTTCATTTGAAAAAGCTAAAAAAAATGGATTCTAATTTGATAGGGTTGTTTATAATAAAAAGAAATAATTAAGTTTGTAATTCAAATTATAAAATATGTTAACATATAGGAAACTCAATAAACAAAAAAATTAATACGTAAAAAATTAAAATAATAATAATAATAATAGTTATAATAATAATAATATAATAATAAAAGAGTTAAATAAAAAAATTTACTTGAGGGACCAAAACTAAAATGAACTACAAACTTGAGGGACCAAAATGTTATCAAAGAAAAGGGTAAAATGGTCATTATAAAAGATTTAACCACTTGTTTGTTAAAGTTAACGACAGAGGGACCATTTTCGCAAGTAAACAGTGATAATAAGGACCGTTTATGCAAAATTGAAACCACAGGGACCGTATCCAAAGTTTTATGTAAACCACAGGGACCATTTATGTAATTTACTCTAAATTAGCAATTCTAAATAATAATTCTATCATTATGTCATACTTACAACATCTCAAAATTCGAAACTAAAGCAGCCTTGTTTTGCACCACCTGCATCAACAACCAAGCTAAGCAAGTCCAACAACTTTCAAACCAATGATTTGCAATACGGGTTTTCATAAAAATTCAAATACGTGCATCCAAACAAAAAATTAAAAAAACCAACCGAAACTATTTGAAATTTCGGATGTCAAAAAATCGAATATCTGAAACTTCGGATTCTAATAGTGAAATTCCAAATATTCAAATATCCGAAAATCCAAAAAAAAAAAATTTTTTTTTTTGAAATTTTGTATATCTTAGTGTTGATTATGTACATAATATTAAGTGTTTATTTTTATTTTAATATATATTTTAATTTTATTTTGATATTATAGATCTATCTATAATAAATACTAATAAAAGAGTAATTATACTCATTGATTGTGAAGCCACGTGTCAGCACCATGAATCGACACGTGACATATATAGATTTTAAAAACAATAAAAAAAATTAAATTATATCTATCCAATTTTAATACAATCTACTTTTAAATTCAAATCAAAGCAAACAATATCTAATATTCTACTAACGTATTTAATATAATATAATATAATATAATAAAAGTTTTAAAAAAGTATATAAAAATAATTACTATGCATATATATTTAAAAATATATAAAATTAATAAGTCATAATAAATAATAATATCACTAGTATATACTTTTGGTTAAAAAATAATATTTATATTTTTATCTTTTAATTTATTATATTTTATGTATGTTGAAAATATCCGCGTAATACGCGGGTAATAAACTAGTATATTTAAAAAAAATTATATAAAATATTTTAAAATAAATCAATTTAGGTAAAATTATCCCATTAGGTGTTATATTTAAAAGTAATTAAATTGATCTGATTTTCATTGATAGAACTTAAATTACATAGTAATTAATTTTGTTTTTTAAAAATCAATTAAAATCAGTCATTAATTTTGTTTTTTAAAATCAAATAAATGAGTAGTTAAAAGAGTTGTTTTAAGAAAATTGGGAGGGAAAATAAAATTAGGTTAGCTAATGTGATGACATGTGGCATTAGAAGTTCTCATTTACTAATATACTAGTCTATAAACCCATTTATAACATGACTATAAATTTAAAAATTAATTTTATTAATATTATAGGAATAAATTTTAAAAATATTTGATCAAATTCTTAATATCTACTCATATAATATAATAAACTAAAATATAAATATAAATATAAATTCAAATTCAAATTTGAGTTTTATATTAGATAAGATTAGTTTAGATTTACATTTGATTGAATATCATTAAAGTTATTCTTGATATTGATTAATTATTGATTTAAAGAGTATTAGCCAAATGGCGATAGGAAGTCATGCCACATGGCAATACTACATGATGACACGTGACATATAATTACTCTTTTAATAGTATTTATAGATATGTATGTTGAAAATATCCGCGTAATACGCGGGTAATAAACTAGTATATTTAAAAAAAAATTATATAAAATATTTTAAATAAAATCAATTTAGGTAAAATTATCCCATTAGGTGTTATATTTAAAAGTAATTAAATTGATCTGATTTTCATTGATAGAACTTAAATTACATAGTAATTAATTTTGTTTTTAAAAAATCAATTAAAATCAGTCATTAATTTTGTTTTTTAAAATCAAATAAATGAGTAGTTAAAAGAGTTGTTTTAAGAAAATTGGGAGGGAAAATAAAATTTGGTTAGATAATGTGATGACATGTGGCATTAGAAGTTCTCATTTACTAATATACTAGTCTATAAACCCATTTATAACATGGGTATAAATTTAAATATTAATTTTATTAATATTATAGGTATAAATTTTAAAAATATTTGATCAAATTCTTAATATCTACTCATATAATATAATAAACTTAAATATAAATATAAATATAAATTCAAATTCAAATTTGAGTTTTATATTAGATAAGATTAGTTTAGATTTACATTTGATTGAATATCATTAAAGTTATTCTTGATATTGATTAATTATTGATTTAAAGAGTATTAGCCAAATGGCGATAGAAAGTCATGCCACATGACAATACTACATGATGACACGTGATATATAATTACTCTTTTAATAGTATTTATAGATATGTATGTTGAAAATATCCGCGTAATACGCGAGTAATAAACTAGTATATTTAAAAAAAATTATATAAAATATTTTAAAATAAATCAATTTAGGTAAAATTATCCCATTAGGTGTTATATTTAAAAGTAATTAAATTGATCTGATTTTCATTGATAGAACTTAAATTACATAGTAATTAATTTTGTTTTTTTAAAAAATCAATTAAAATCAGTCATTAATTTTGTTTTTTAAAATCAAATAAATGAGTAGTTAAAAGAGTTGTTTTAAGAAAATTGGTAGGGAAAATAAAATTTGGTTAGCTAATGTGATGACATGTGGCATTAGAAGTTCTCATTTACTAATATACTAGTCTATAAACCCATTTATAACATGGGTATAAATTTAAAAATTAATTTTATTAATATTATAGGTATAAATTTTAAAAATATTTGATCAAATTCTTAATATCTACTCATATAATATAATAGACTTAAATATAAATATAAATATAAATTCAAATTCAAATTTGAGTTTTATATTAGATAAGATTAGTTTAGATTTACATTTGATTGAATATCATTAAAGTTATTCTTGATATTGATTAATTATTGATTTAAAGAGTATTAGCCAAATGGCGATAGGAAGTCATGCCACATGGCAATACTACATGATGACACGTGACATATAATTACTCTTTTAATAGTATTTATAGATATGTATGTTGAAAATATCCGCGTAATACGCGGGTAATAAACTAGTATATTTAAAAAAAATTATATAAAATATTTTAAAATAAATCAATTTAGGTAAAATTATCCCATTAGGTGTTATATTTAAAAGTAATTAAATTGATCTGATTTTCATTGATAGAACTTAAATTACATAGTAATTAATTTTGTTTTTTAAAAAATCAATTAAAATCAGTCATTAATTTTGTTTTTTAAAATCAAATAAATGAGTAGTTAAAAGAGTTGTTTTAAGAAAATTGGGAGGGAATATAAAATTTGGTTAGCTAATGTGATGACATGTGGCATTAGAAGTTCTCATTTACTAATATACTAGTCTATAAACCCATTTATAACATGGGTATAATTTTAAAAATTAATTTTATTAATATTATAGGTATAAATTTTAAAAATATTTGATCAAATTCTTAATATCTACTCATATAATATAATAAACTTAAATATAATATAAATATAAATTCAAATTCAAATTTGAGTTTTATATTAGATAAGATTAGTTTAGATTTACATTTGATTGAATATCATTAAAGTTATTCTTGATATTGATTAATTATTGATTTAAAGAGTATTAGCCAAATGGCGATAGGAAGTCATGCCACATGGCAATACTACATGATGACACGTGATATATAATTACTCTTTTAATAGTATTTATAGATAAAGATATTTAAGACTATTAATGCTTCTAAGTTACAAATTAATTTTAGATTTGTGCAGTTGATCTACATATTTGTGTATTTTTTTTAATTGGTTCTCATTTTCTCATGAAATTAAGGTTTCTTACCGAAACTCAAACTTGTATATACACACACATATATATGAAAAAAAACATCAGACATAAGTGCATTATAATATTAATGTAATAAGTGTGCAATATGTGTTCAAACGAAATTTATAATAAAAATAATACATTTATATTTGATAATTTTGAAATATAAAATGACATAATGAAAAGTTAAGAGTATTAATTAATTTGTTGTTATTATTTATTAAATACTAAAAAATTAAATATTTTTCATTTCATTTCAGGAGGGATTGAAAAAACAAACTAAAGAGTTGGAACTAAGTAAGGCTTTGAACTGTTTGTTCGTAAGTCAGTACAGCATTAGCACAGATGCTTTATCATTCCTCCTTAAATAAAAATGAGTAAGAAAAAATAAAAGAAATCACACTACTTACGGAATGATTTATTCGATTCTATTAACAAAATAAAAATTTATTTCAATAAAATGTGGATTTTCATTAGGCCATACCAAAATTTTCTTATATTCGTTTTGTTTTCTCCTGGTTTTACCCGAATCAAAAAAGAATTATGAATTTATTTGTGTTGAAAGTTAACCGAATACTGAATTAGATTTCAAATTTCCGGTCTTGATTTTGGTTTTACTCAATTTTTGATTTTCTCTTTTCACCTTGATTAAAACATAAATCTTATCCAATAATTTATAAAACATTAATAATCTATCTGTCTATTAAGTGAATAACTGATTTTTCACGTGTGCATCCTTCGTAATTCGACACGTGTCAAACTTTCAACTGCCACACGTCATTATTAAAATTAAATTTGAGTTAAAATCAAATCCAATTTAATGTGTTATAATCTAATCGGACAAATGACCAAAAATAGTAACAAGTTTTGACATTTTTATCATTAATAGTAACATTATTTATTTTTTATCATTTATAGTAACAACTTTTTGTTTTTCTATCAATAATAGTAATGGGTGACCTGCAAACCTGTTTAGCATGTCACCAATTTTTCAGTTATCAAAAATAGTAACATCTTTTCAGATTTGTATCAATAATAGTAACATATCAAATTAAAACATAATTCTTTTATTTTATTAAGTTTTCTAATATTTCATAAACATCAAAATAAACCAAATTTATATTCCAAATATTTACGAATAGATAATATTCGATTATTTATTCACAATTATATATAATATGAATGAAAAATTTACTATGAATCATTTCAATTTTCACTTTTTCAACTAAAAAACTACGAACCATCATTTTCTTAGATTTTCCGAATAAAATAATACAAATTGTTCCATTTTTTAGTTTTTCCAATCTAAATGAGTCATAGTTTTTTTATTTAAAAATCAAAATGAGTCTGATCAGTGATATAAATCACTTCTATTTTTACGTGTTTTTGTTATGTTTTAATGTCTTGTAAGGTCATGTAACTACACGGATCTATCCTGACGCGACACACACCAACGAGTGCGGAATCCTCGTTAGCGGCTTGACGGATATAACACTCACACGGAACACGGAGACTACCACAACGCTGTACGATCCACGACGAACGCACCTACGTGATGATTCTCTCCGAACTAACACACTATCAGCTGATAAACTCGAGATCGCCTTTTGCTAATTACTCACATGAATTCTGCAAAAGTCCCTTAATGATTCGAGTTAACCCCTAATTATAGAGGTGTATTCGAGTATTTCATTGGACAAACTCGAATCCAGGCCCAAGGCCCATTCGAGTTTGTCTATATGACACATTCGAATTTACCTCTTATATCAAATTCGAATTTATCCCCTATTCGAATTTCTCATGACCAACTTCTATTTGAGTATATGATTTAACTTATGTTTGAATTAATCTTTGGATTTTATGTTTGAACTTCTTGTAATACATTACATCAAGTTCAAACATACAATCAATAACTTTCAAACACACATAAACACATATATCAAACACTAGATAGTATTCAATACTTTGTAACATGACTTAGACAAAATGCTAATACGACTTAGACCGCTATCGTCACACAGGGTCTACCAACAGACTCCCCCTTGACGATAGCTTCTAACTATTTACATTTTGATTAAGTACTAGACCTATATATACTACTTCCTGCGTATATACCTGCATCTATACATACTCTGACTATCTTCTGGAACTTTCTGGCTTCAGATCTCCATCCTGCATGAAAGAAGATATGCTGACCATGTAGCTTCTTCAGATCGTCCTTCGATAGGTTTATTAAATGCAGTGGATCATACACTCTCAAAATAACTTTCTCCTGTGTATCCTCCATGACTGCTTCGGCTGTATCATTGTCGACATACCACCATTTCATGTTGCTTAAAACGTTCTGTGGCATCGACTTCATTGGCACCTTTTTCAAGCACTTGACAGGTTTGTAAACCAGTTTTGCCCATGGCTTTCCAGTATGAGGATCTATCCTTGACTCATCCTCAACTCTCTTCCCTGATCTCGGCTTGAGTCTCTCAAACTTTCCAGTTCTACCCTCTTTTCTGATTATCTTTGCGATTACCTCAGCATAAGAATCATTTCCAATGTTGATCAATTCTTTCCAGGCTAGCTGTGACACCCTTGCCACATTAACCACCAATTACAATTCACCCAGGATTATTCACCAACAAACAGTCACATTGATAACTTAATTAATTTGCTAAAGCATAAAATATAAAATAAAATAATACAATTCTGACAAACACCCTACGGTGCTACATAGGTTACACATCTAAGTCTACAAATCCAAAAGTATTACATCATCCCAAATTTATTACAACATTGATTCCATAAAACAAATACCAAGATAAAACAGTAGAATCTTCAAATACTTCAATAAACGTCCTAGCTAGACGGTCCCGCAGCGGATTTTCCTTTTCCTGTAAAAATTCAACAACTGAAGGGGTAAGCTAAAGCTTAGTGAATACCATATGATTATACACATTCTACAAATCATTATGATGCCGCCCAGAGTAACCGCGGTAACACATACCGTATACTCCACGCGTACTCCAAGTACGCAAACCCGAGCCGCAGCTCCTTCGAGCTGACACTCGGCATAAGAAAAACCAACCATCTGAGGCAGACATTACAACGGGGATGACTTACTGTCTATCCTGACCACAGAGGTGTCAAACTCTTGGTCATATAGCACAGTAACATCAGAGTACAGATGCGACCACGCAGGTCCATCGAAAGGATGCACAACAAATGAACGGACATGCAACAAGTATGAGTGTGCATCAACATATACGCATGTTAGTAGAATGCCAAACGAATATGAAACAACATGCCTCAGCAGGCAATGCAAACATAATGCAGATGCAGCAATGTTAAAATCAAAGGTACTCACAGTGGGTGCGTTATTAAACTCCAGTTAATTTTATTTCTCCTCGGACTTTCAACCGGATCCACAAAGTACCCCACTGTGGGTTAAACAACACCACAAGGGACCTGTAAGTCATTTGTAACAACACATCATGTTAATATCTTGTTTCTTTCCATAAAACTTAATTTTAATAGTTTTTACCATTTTTGATCCCAAATTCGGATCCATGCCCGAATTCGGACCCCACCCGAATTCGGACCCCCAATTCGGTTCTCATATGAACCCTAATTCGGTCCCAACATAAGCCCTATTTCGGACCTATACTAAGTTCGGGCCATATCCGATTTCGGTCCACAACCGGATTCGGACCCACATCCGAAATACAACACTTATAAATATTTTATATTAAATACTCTGAAGTTCGGGCCTCATCCGAATTCGGACCTGATCCGAGTTCATCTCGGATCCGAATTCGGATCCCTCTGTGTTCATACTTGTGCAGTTTTGTCAATTTTTCAGATTTAATTCCATCGTTTTTGGTACTAATTCAATACATGATATAACTTATACAGACTAAAACACATCTATTTTCAACCCTTTTAACACCAATATTATCACTATTACATATCAAATTAAACCCTTTTCATCCACTTTTATACACCCATCGAACACACACACTAAAAACACACACAAATCTCTAAAAATCGTACTTAGAGGTTGATTCAGAAGCTAAAATTTAATATATAACATTTCAGATACTCGATTTGCATTAATCCATAACAACATCAAACATGCAACAACATTTGCAACCTTAAATCTCATTTTCGGATTTTTAACAAATCCGAACCAAAACCATCAATTTCAAAGAATTAGTGAAATGTTTACCTTAAATCGATTCTTGCAGATGTTTTAGTTCCTCCCAAACAACCTTAATCCAAATTTTCAGCTTCAATTTCCACAAATTTTTCTCTTCTTGATTTACTTAGAGAGAGAGAGCCGAGAGAGATAGAGGTTTAGAGAGAGTGTGTGTAATGGTGAAAATGAAAGAAATGCAAGACTTTCACCCCTTTTATTCCATATTTTCGGCTATTGACATAACTAGTCCCTCCACTTATCTGGTTCCATTAAATACTGATTTTGATAAAATAAAGAATTCTATCTTTATTTTATTATCTTAACAATTTAATAATTATATTCACTTAAATAAATTGAAATTTCTAAATTTCCAAATAATACAACAAACTTTATAATTAATCCAAATCTCGTACCAACTTTCATAATTCAACTTAAATTACATTAATTTATACTTAATAACTTCAGATACAATAATTTAAATCCGAGGATGTTACAGCATGGGCTCCACCACGCTCAACTTCGTCCTCGAAGTTACTCGGATTTGAACAGTTTCGGATACTTCTTCATCATTTCAGACTTAGTCTCCCAGGTATGATTCGCTCCTTTGTGATGCTTCCAACGTACCAGCACCATCTCTATCTCTTTACTTCTTAATTTCTTCACCTTTGTATCTAATACACACTCCGGCTCTTCAACATACCGGAGCCTTTCGTCAATTTGTAGCTTGGTGTGATCAGCCCAATCCTCGTTTTCGATTGTAAACGACTTTCTAAGGTTCCCCACATGGAACACCGGGTGTATGCCCGACATCTCTTCAGGCAATTCCAACCGATACGACTGATTTCCTACTTTCTCAGTTACTTTGAATGGTCCGACGAATCTCGGAGCCAACTTTCCCCTCTTCACGAAACGAGTAACACCTCTCATAGGTGATACTTTCAGATACAACCAATCATTTATCTCAAAGTTGATCGGTTTGTGCCTTCGATCATAGTAACTTTTCTGACGATCCTGGGCCGCCTTCATGTTCTGTCGCACCAATTGAATCTTCTCATTCGTTTCCTGCAATAATGCCGGCCCAGCAATCGGCGTTTCACCGGTTTCCCTCCAACGCGTAGGCGTCCTACACCTTCTCCCATATAATGCTTCAAACGGCGCCTTCTTTATTGTCGCATGATAACTGTTATTATATGAGAATTCTATCAGTGGCAAATGATCATCCCAATTGCCACCGAGATCCAATACACACGACCGCATCATATCTTCAAGTGTTAGGATGGTCCTTTCACTTTGACCATCGGTTTGCGGACGGTAGGCGGTACTCATAGCTATTCTCGTTCCTAACCCTTCTTGTAAAGCCGACCAAAAGTTGGAAGTAAATCGGCTGTCCCGATCCGATACAATGGACTTCGGTACTCCGTGTCTAGAAACGATCTCAGCCACATAAATCTGTGCTAACTTTTCCAAAGAATAATTCTCTCTTATCGGAATAAAATGTGCGGACTTAGTTAACCAATCAACTATCACCCAAATTGCATCGTGTTGACGCCTAGTTTTCGGCAACTTTGTGACAAAGTCCATCGTGATATGCTCCCACTTCCATTCCGGAATGGGAAGCGGTTGCAGACTACCATATGGTTGCTGATGTTCGGCTTTCACTAACCGACAAGTTCTGCATCTCTCCACGTACTGACCTATGTCTTTCTTTAATCCGGGCCACCAGAAGTCTGCTTTCAGCTCGTTGTACATCTTTGTTCTCCCGGGATGTACAGAAAACTTAGACTGATGAGCTTCTTCTATTATCACATTTCTCATGCCTCCATACTTTGGCACCCAGATTCTCCCATATATACCTTTCAAACCCGATTCACTTGTTTCCATATCCTTAATCTGTGCTCTTATATCCTCAGCACCAACATTTTCGTCTTTCAAGGCTTCCTCTTGAGCGGCCTTGACATCATCAATAATAGTGGAGGTCAGCATAGTAGACGTCAGCATATAACAACAATCCTTGGCATATGCTTTGCGACTCAAAGTATCGGCTACCACGTTAGCCTTTCCAGGATGATAAAGGATTTCACAGTCATAATCCTTTATTAGTTCCATCGAACGTCTCTGTCTCATGTTAAGTTCTTTCTGGCTGAATATGTACTTCAGGCTCTTATGATCCGTGTATAACTGACACTTAGTTCCATAGAGATAGTGTCTCCACAACTTCAATGCAAATGTGACTGCTGTCAACTCAAGATCATGAGTTGAGTAATTCTTTTCATGCTGCTTAAGTTGTCTTGAGGCATACGCAATTACCTTTCCACGTTGCATCAATACTGCACCAAGTCCCAACCTCGAAGCATCTGTGTACACAACAAAGTCCTCATTGCCCTCCGGTAGAGCAAGTATCGGCGCTTCACTTAGCGTCTTCTTCAAAACATCAAACGCCTGTTGCTGCACGGTCTCCCAAACAAAAGGTGCATTTTTCTTCGTTAAAGCAGTCAAAGGAACTGCAATCTTGGAAAAATCCTTAATGAATCTTCTATAGTAGCCTGCCAGCCCAAGGAAACTTCTGACTTCCGTAGCTGAACGAGGCGGCTCCCAATTCCTTACCGCTTCTACTTTAGCCGGATCTACAGAAATTCCGGCCCCCGATATCACATGCCCTAAAAACTGAATCTGTTGCAGCCAAAACTCACATTTTGAGAACTTGGCATACAACTCCTCTTTTCTTAGCAATTCCAACAATTCCCTTAAATGATCAGCATGTTCGGCTTCCGACTTAGAGTATACTAAAATATCATCGATAAACACAATTACCAATTTATCCAACATCGATCTACATACTCTATTCATTAAATCCATAAACACTGCCGGGGCATTGGTTAAACCGAAAGGCATCACCAGAAACTCGTAATGCCCATACCGAGTCCTGAAAGCTGTCTTTGGCACATATTCCTCTTGAACCTTCAATTGATGATATCCCGATCTCAGATCAATCTTAGAAAACACACAAGCTCCATATAACTGGTCAACAAGTCATCTATCCTTGGCAATGGATACTTGTTCTTTATTGTCAACTTATTCAGCTCCCGGTAATCGATGCACATTCGCATTGTGCCATCCTTCTTTTTCACAAACAAAACAGGGGCTCCCCACGGCGATGAACTTGGTCGAATAAAGCCCTTGTCCAACAACTCCTGGAGTTGTGTCATCATCTCTTTCATCTCGGTTGGGGCAAGGCGATAAGGAGAACGAGCTACCGGTGCAGCTCCAGGGATCAGATCAATTCTAAATTCCACTTGTCTCTCAGGCGGCACGCCAGACAAGTCTTCCGGAAACACATCCGGGAATTGTGAAACAACAGGCACATCGGCCAACGTCTTCTTCTCAGCCTTGGCATCAATAGCATATGCCAGGTAAGCGTCACAACCCTTTGCAACAAGCTTTCGGGCTTTTGCAATGGTCAACAAACATAGATCCCCACTTCTCCTATCCCCATAAATGCAGATCTCACGCCCCTCCGGAGTAGTTATCTTTATCATCCGCTTCTTACATACTATGTGGGCTTCGTTCTCTATCAACCAATCCATCCCGACAATTACATCAAATTCACTAAACTCGATCGGAATCAAGTCCAAATTGAAGACTACATCTTCAATCACTAAGGTGCAGTTTCGGTATACATGATCTACTTTAACTAGAGTATTACTAGCAGTTTCAATATCTAGTACAGCAGATAGCTTAGACAAAGGCATGGAAAGTTGTTGTGCAAACATAGTAGATACAAACGATCTATTGGCACCCGAGTCAAATAATACTCTTGCAGGTAAAGAGTTTACAATAAACATACCCGTGACCACCTCCGGGTTTTCCCTAGCCTCTTCTGCAGTAATCTGAAATGCACGAGCTGGTGCCCTTTGCGACTGACCCCGACCTCGGTTAACTGAACCGCCGCTTGAACCTCCTGAAGATCGTGTTGATGTTGGAGCAGCAACTGCTGGAGCATTCTTTCGACAATTCCGACTATAGTGCCCCCATACCCCGCACTTATGGCAGCCATCTGATCTCCGTGGACATTCATTCTGAAAGTGACCCAACTCTCCGCAGCAAAAGCAAGCACGCCCGTTTGTACACTTGCCGAAGTGTTCCAGATGACACTTGTTACAATACTGTGGCTCGGTGTTGATAGAGTATGCACGAGCACGACCGGAAGAACTAGACTGTCGACGGAAGGACTGTTGTGGCGAGTACTGCGAAGATCGTGAAGAACCAGAATAACCTCCTTCGCGTTGGCGTTTCGGTGGTGAAGGTTGAGTTGGATTAGCTGAAGCAGCAGCGGACCCCATCACGTAACCAGACATACTTAGAATCTGTTCCACATTTCTGGCGGCTTCCAGTAGACCAGCAAATGTGGGGTAGCGTACATTGCTCATCACCCTTCGAATCTCCAAATCAAGACCAGCCTCAAACCTGGTCACTTTCCTCTCCTCGGTATCCACTTGATGAGGCGCGAACAAACTCAGCCTCGTAAACTCTACAGCGTACTGGGACACAGACTTAGTCCCCTGAATCAGCGTCATAAATTTAGCCTCCAATCTTCGGCGCTCATCGGCCGGGCAATACTGCTGAGTGAAGATATCAGTAAACTCAGCCCATGTCATAACAGATACTCTTTCCAAGGTTAACGCATTCACCATCGAGTTCCACCACATTATTGCGTCTTTGGTGAACATGGCAGTAGCGAACCGGACCATATCCTTCTCAGCACAATCGCTGATTCGGAATGTCCGTTCAGTGGCTGTTATCCATTCCAGAGCGGCAACAGCATCACCTAGTCCATTGAATTCGACCGCTCCATTTCCCTTAAAGTCCTTGAAACGACAACCCCTGGGCTTATTAGATGACCCAGTGTTGTCATCTTGCTCGTCATTATTTCCCTCTCTTTCCTTATTCCTTCTTTTCTCTTCTCTTCGCTTAGCTTCGACCTCATCTCGAGCCCGAAATTGATCTTGTATCATCTCTCTTTGCTCAGCCATCATGGCTAGCATCATTTCTCTCGTCTCTTCAGGTGTCATTCCTCCTCCAGACATGTTCTGAAATACGAAACATATAACTTATTTAGTAACATGTCATTTATTTATAGACACCACCCAATTGTCCCGTATGATAGTCAATATTCTTATGATTACTAGATCGTAACCTATCTTAGTTCAGATCATTACTTAGAATCACTACATGTCATCACTTAATGTTTGAGACCAAGACCTCACGGACACTTGAATCTCAAACTACTGCTCTGATACCATACGCTGTGACACCCTTGCCACATTAACCACCAATTACAATTCACCCAGGATTAATCACCAACAAATAGATAACATAATGATCTGATAACTTAATTAAAGTGCGGAAGCAAAATACATAAATAAAAGTATTACAACTGAGTTGAACACCCTACGGTGCTACAAAGGTTACACGTCTAAGTCTACCAACACAATTTATTACATTATCCCAAATTCATTACAACAGAATTTTCATAAACCAAATACCAAAGTAAACAGTAGAAATCTTCAAATACTTCAATAGATTTCCTAGCTAGATGGTCCAGCTGTAGACTTCCCTTTTCCTGTAAAAAATTCAACAACTAAAGGGGTAAGCTAAAGCTTAGTGAATATCATATGATTTTACACATTCTACAAATCATTATGATGCCACCCAGGGTAACCGCGGTAACACATACCGTATACCCCACACGTACTCCAAGTACGCAAACCCGAGCCGCAGCTCCTTCGAGCTGACACTCGGCATAAGAAAAACCAACCATCTGAGGCAGACATTACATCGGGGATGACTTACTGTCTATCCTGACCACAGAGGTGTCAAACTCTTGGTCATATAGCACAGTATCATCAGAGTACAGATGCGACCACGCAGGTCCATCGAAAGGATGCACAACAAATGAACGGACATGCAACAAGTATGAACGTGCATCAACATATACGCATGTTAGTAGAATGCCAAACGAATATGAAACAACAGGCCTCAGCAGGCAATGCAAACAT
Source organism: Centrapalus pauciflorus (assembly GCA_020465985.1). Lineage (NCBI taxonomy): Eukaryota > Viridiplantae > Streptophyta > Magnoliopsida > Asterales > Asteraceae > Centrapalus > Centrapalus pauciflorus. Next base: position 158,999 of record JAANYP010005260.1, read on the forward strand.
AATGCAGATGCAGCAATGTTAAAATCAAAGGTACTCACAGTGGGTGCGTTTTTATCTTTAATCAAATTTTATTTCTCCTCGGGATTTCAACCGGATCAACCAAGTACCCCACTGTGGGTTAAACAACACCACAAGGGACCTGTAAGTCATTTGTAACAACACATTGTGTTAATATCTTGTTTAATTCCATAAAACTTAATTTTTATAAGTTTTTACTATTTTTGATCCCAATTTCGGATCCATGTCCGAATTCGGATCCCACCCGAATTCGGACCCCAATTCGGTCCCCATGTTAAGTTACAATCTTGTCAAGTTCGGATCATATACATTTTCGGACCACATCCTAATTCGGACATCCTAATTTAAGTTGGAACCTTACCCGAATTCGGACACAACCGAATTCGGACCTATACTAAGTTCGGGCCATATACGATTTCGGTCCACAGCCGGATTTGGACCCACATCCGAAATACATCACTTATAAATATTTTATATTAAATACCCAGAAGTTCGGGCCTCATCCGAATTCGGACCTGATCCGAGTTCTTCTCGGATCCGAATTCGGATCCCTCCGTGTTCATACTTGTGCAGTTTTGTCAATTTTTTCAGATTTAATTCCATCGTTTTTGGTACTAATTCGATACATGATATAACTTATACAGACTAAAACACATCCATTTTCAACCCTTTTTACACCAATATTATCACTATTACATATCAAATTAAACCCTTTTCATCCACTTTTATACACCCAACGAACACACACACTAAAAACACACACAAATCTCTAAAAATCGTACTTAGAGGTTGATTCAGAAGCTATAATTTAATATATAACATTTCAGATACTCGATTTGCATTAATCCATAACAACATCAAACATGCAACAACATTTGCAACCTTAAATCTCATTTTCGGATTTTTAACAAATCCGAACCAAAACCATCAATTTCAAAGAATTAGTGAAATGTTTACCTTAAATCGATTCTTGCAGATGTTTTAGTTCCTCCCAAACAACCTTAATCCAAATTTTCAGCTTCAATTTCCACAAATTTTTCTCTTCTTCATTTACTTAGAGAGAGAGAGCCGAGAGAGATAGAGGTTTAGAGAGAGAGAGTGTGTAATGGTGAAAATGAAAGAAATGCAAGACTTTCACCCCTTTTATTCCATATTTTCGGCTATTGACATAACTAGTCCCTCCACTTATCTGGTTCCATTAAATACTGATTTTGATAAAATAAAGAATTCTATCTTTATTTTATTATCTTAACAATTTAATAATTATATTCACTTAAATAAATTGAAATTTCTAAATTTCCAAATAATACAACAAACTTTATAATTAATCCAAATCTCGTACCAACTTTCATAATTCAACTTAAATTACATTAATTTATACTTAATAACTTCAGATACAATAATTTAAATCCGAGGATGTTACACTAACTCCTTCACTTCTACCTTAGGCAATGTGTTAAATACTTTAAGCTTACGCCTCAGGTACTGGAGTCCAGCTCTCCTCTTCAGAATGAATAGCTGCAGTTCTCTGTTGAAGAACCAGCTGATAATACCACCTGAGAGATTTTCTGCCCCTGAAATTCTCATCTTCTTCTTCATCTTTGGCTCTGCTTTATTTTCTTCCTTACGGAA
>JAANYP010005261.1:0-13038 GCA_020465985.1 Centrapalus pauciflorus
AACTAGATATTGAATTAAGCAAGACATTTTCTAGCCTTCGGTATGGATACTCACAATGCTTGCCCTTCCAATTCCAGTACATGAATAGCTCAAAATAAACCAATAGGTTGAATTGATCAAGTAATATTTTTCTAGCCCCTCGATCTTCCACTCCACATCACTCTTCATTTCCCTCCCTTCCATTACCTGCATACATCAAACACCTATTGCCATATCATCCCGTACTTTTCAGCACCTGAGGTTATCCTACTCCCTTCCTTTCCATTCCATTAAATTAAATGCGTAAAGCAATCCCACCCTCCGTTAAATCTCATCAGTCATTTATCTATTTAACAACATTGAGAACGTGAACTCACAGTGCGAGATTCGCCAAACAATGAGTTCTTTCCCTTTCCCTCTCGGTGACTCATAAAACTTAGTTCACCTTCATCGAGTATGTTAGTCCCTTAGGTTCACTTGTAAGCCCTTCATTTCCCATTCCACTGCAACTTCCCTCCTACTCCCACTTCCCCTCGTTGCCTTAATCCAGTACCTTTTCTCCCCTTCGGTTTCCGCTCATCCCTTCATTGTCCTTCAACTACTCTGCATGTCACTCCTTCAAATCACACTTCGGTTGCCAGCCTGCCGTATCCTTTTCGTCTCCTTCCGGGTTCCAGATACATCCCTTTCCGTTCCCTGTCCCGTCCCTTCTCTGCCCTCCTACCCCCTTCGTTCCCCGTCCTCCACTCCTGCTCTACACTTCGGTTCCCGCATACTCCCCTTCCATTCCTTCCCTGACCCTCGTGCCATCCCCCTTCGGTTCCCTGCCATCCCGTCCTTTTCTACTTCCGGGTTCCAGCTACTCCCTTTCCTTTCCCTTCATTCCCTTCCAGGCCTCCTTCCCGCTCCTCGTGCCCTTCCTCCCGTCCCTTTTTCTCCCCTTCGGTTCCCGTCTCTGTCGGGTCCCCCCCGCTCCTCACCCGCGTCCTCGGCTTTCCGCTGTCGTGGGGGGGGGGGGGGGGGGGGTGCAACTCCAGCCCTCCCGCCCTCCCCCACCCGTTTCTCCCTGTTTGTCTGTCTTCTTCCCACCTGGGACGCCCCCCACCGTTTGGGCCGGCGGCCCGGTTCCCGCTGCGCTGCCCGCTTCCCCCCGTCTCCTCTCCCGTCGTCCCGCCTGCCTTCCCCTCATTTCCCCCTGCCTCCCCTCCCTCCGCCTCCGTCACTGTGTTTACCAGCCTCGGCGGACCGCTTGAATCAGAACAGCTAGACACTGAGTACTGTGGTTTAATTAGAATAAATTATCAAGCAAACCTTGCATGCAATGCAAGACACCTTTGTAATGCACTGCAACTCTTGTTTTTTCAGCACTTAGCTTTTTTTTTTTTGGCTTTATCGATCAAGCCTTGAAGGTTCCTTTTTAAACCCATGCAGAAGGATTCTAAGTGAAGCGTCGTCACGCATGGGACGAGAATAAAAAAAGAGAGTCCTGGTTTGAAAAGACAACATAACGTTTTTCTGGCACTGGTCTGAAAAGCATCTTGTCTTCACATGTTGCAGAACGTGTGGCGTGGCAACTTTGGCACTGTGGCATTGGCCTGTAACCAAATAAGAAAATGTCACTTTGTGGTTGTTAATTCCTTGTAAAGGCCTATTTTGGATATAAGAAAAAGGTCTGTCCACCCTTTTGCAAATACCTTTTTGTCGTCAATGGAACAGAATACGTGGGCCAGCTTTGAGCAGTTCTGAGTTCCACTTTGTCTCGACTTGTAAAACTGAGCTTGTTGTCAAATACAATACATGAGGACTGTGGAATACATGTTCCATTAAGGTGTTTAGCCTATTCACAAAGAACAGGTTCTGGTTCACAAAGAAATAACAAACAAACTTGTAACTTCCCCCCTCCCCCTCCCAAGCTGCTCACATTGTAGAGCACGTAGACATTTTATGTCCAAGCCTGTTCAGGCAGACTGAAGAGCTGTGGGCAAAACTCCTGTGTTGGGAACACATGCAACACATAGAACAACTTTAGACTGATTTCAAATCATTTTCAGGTTTCAATAAGGCATATAACAGGCCTTAAATTCAACCTTCAAAAAGCATCAATAGGTTTGATTAATAATCTCCCCCTCAGATGCAGAGCAGGTTTGACTGAGGCCTTTTTGTGCCTAACATAATCAATTCATTTCCATTACATGAAATTAAATGAATAATAAAATAAAACTTAGGTTAAATCTAATCAAGTAATTTTATATACTTAACAGCTTGAGAAATTGAACTAAGAGTTCGAGATTCGCAACAACATAAATTTCTCAATTTAACTCTAGTGAATAATAAAACTTAGGTTAAAATTAATCAAGTAATTTTATAAACTTAGGTTACATGTAATCAATTCATTTCCATTACATGAAATTAAATGAATAATAAAATAAAACTTAGGTTAAATCTAATCAAGTAATTTTATATACTTAACAGCTTGAGAAATTGAACTAAGAGTTCGAGATTCGCAACAACATAAATTTCTCAATTTAACTCTAGTGAATAATAAAACTTAGGTTAAAATTAATCAAGTAATTTTATAAACTTAGGTTACACGTAATCAATTCATTTCTATTACATGAAATTACATGAATAATAAAATTAAAATTTTGTTGAAATTAATCAAGTCGTTTTATAAACTTAGGTTACAGATAACCAATTCATTTCCATTCCATTCCATTACATGAAAATAATAAAATAAAACTTAGGTTGAAATAATTAATTAATTTTATAAATTTAGGTTACAGATAATCAATTCTTTTCCATTCCAATTCCATTACATGAATAATAAAATAAAACTTAGGTTGAAATCAATCAAGTAATTTTATAAACTTAGGTTACAGATATTCAATGTTTTTCCATTCCATTCCATTACATGAATAATAAAACTAATATTGAAATTAATCAAGTAATTTTATAAACTTAGGTTACATGCAATCAATTCATTTCCATTACAAGAAATTACATGATTAATAAAATAAAACTTAGGTTAAATTTAATCAAGTAATTTTATATACATAACAGCTTGAGAAAATGCACTAACAGCTTGAGAAATTGAACTAACAGTTCGAGATTTGCCAAAACATTAATTTCTCAATTTAACTCTAGTGAATAATAAAACTAATATTGAAGTTAATCAAGTAAATTAATAAACTTTGGTTACACGTAATCAATTCATTTCCATTACATGAAATTACATGAATAATAAAATAAGACTTAGGTTAAATCTAATCAAGTAATTTTATATACTTAACAGCTTGATAAAAATTGAACTGACAATTCGAGATTCGCAAAAACATAAATTTTTCAATTTAACTCTAGTGAATAATAAAACATAGGTTAAAATTAATCAACTAATTTTATAAACTTAGATTACACGTAATCAATTCATTTCCATAACATGAAATTACAAGAATAATAAAATAAAACTTAGGTGAAATTTAATCAAGTAATTTTATATACAACAGCTTGAGAAAATGCACTAACAGCTTGAGAAAATTGAACTAACAGTTCGAGATTTGAAAAAACATAACTTTCTCAATTTAACTCTAGTGAATAATAAAACTTAGGTTAAAATTAATCAACTAATTTTATAAACTTAAGTTACACGTAATCAGTTCATTTCCATTACATTAAATTATATGAATAATAAAATCAAAATTAGGTTGAAATTATTCAAGTAATTTTATAAACTTTTGTTACAGATAATCAATTCATTTCCATTCCAATTCCATTACATGAATAATAAAATAAAACTTAGGTTGAAATTAATCAAGTAATTTTATAAACTTAGGTTACAAATAATCAATTCATTTTCATTCCATTTCATTACATGAATAATAAAACTGATATTGAAGTTAATCAAGTAATTTTATAAACTTAGGTTACACGTAATCAATTAATTTCCGTTACATGAAATTACATGAATAATAAAATAAAACTTAGGTTAAATCTAATCAAGTAATTTTATATAAACTAACAGTTCGAGATTCTCAAAAACATAAATTTCTTAATTTAACTCTAGTGAATAATAAAACTTAGGTTAAAATTAATAAAGTAATTTTATAAACTTGGTTACACGTAATCAATTCATCTCCATTACATGAATAATAAAATAAAACTTAGGTGAAATTTAATCAAGTAATTTTACATACTTAACAGCTAGAGAAAATGCACTAACAGCTTGAGAAATTGAACTAACAATTCGAGATTTGCAAAAACATAAATTTCTCAATTTAACTCTAGTGAATAATAAAACTTAGGTTAAAATTAATCAAGTAATTTTATAAACTTAGGTTACACGTAATCAATTCATTTCCATTACATGAATTGAATAGTAAATTTAAAATTAAGTTGAAATTAATCAATTAACTTTATAAACTTAGGTTACAGCTAATCAATTCATTTCCATTCCAATTCCAGTTCCATTACATGAATAATAAAACTAATATTGAAATCAATCAAGTAATTTTATAAACTTAGGTTACAGATAATCAATTCATTTCCATTCCAATTCCATTACATGAATAATAAAATAAAACTTAGGTTGAAAATTAATCAAGTAATTTTATAAACTTAAGTTTTAGATAATCAATTCATTTCCATTCCATTCCATTACATGAATAATAAAACTAATATTGAAATTAATCAAGTAATATTATAAACTTAGGTTACTCGTAATCAATTCATATCCATTACATGAAATTACATGAATAATAAAATAAAACTTAGGTTAAATTTAATCAAGTAATTTTATATACATAACAGCTTGAGAAAATACACTAACAGCTTGAGAAACTGAACTAACAGTTCGAGATTTGCAAAAACATAAATTTCTCAATTCAACTCTACTGAATAATAAAACTTAGGTTAAAATTAATCAAGTAATTTTATAAACTTAGGTTACAAATAATTAATTCATTTCCATTATACTAAATTACATGAATAATAAAATTAAAATTAGGTTGAAATTAATCAAGTAATTTGATAAACTTAGGTTACAGACAATCAATTCATTTCCATTCCAATTCCGTTACATGAATAATAAAATTAATATTGACATGAATCAAGTAATTTTATCAACTTAGGTTACAGATAATCAATTCATTTCCATTCCAATACCACTACTTTAATAATAAAATAAAACTTAGGTTGAATTAATCAAGTAATTTTATAAGCTTATGTTACAGATAATCAATTCATTTTCATTCCATTCCATTACATGAATAATAAAACTAATATTGAAATTAATCAAGTAATTTTATAAACTTGGGTTACACGTAATCAATTCAGTTCCATTACATGAAGTTACATGAATAATAAAATAAAACTTAGGTTAAATTTAATCAAGTAATTTTATATACTTAACAGCTTGAGAAAATGCACTAACAGCTTGAGAAATTGAACTAACAGTTCGAGATTTGCAAAAACATCAATTTCTCAATTTAACTCTAGTGAATAATAAAACTTAGGTTAAAATTAACCAAGTAATTTTATAAACATTGGTTACACGTAATCAATTCATTTCCATTACATTAAATTACATGAATAATAAAATTAAAATTAGGTTGAAATTAATCAAGTAATTTTATAAACTTAGGTTACACACAATCAGATCATTTCCATTCCAATTCCATTACATGAATAATAAAACTAATATTGAAATTAATCAAGAAATTTTATAGACTTAGGTTACGGATAATCAATTCATTTCCATTCCAATTCCATTACATGAATAATAAAATAAAACTTAGGTTGAAATTGATCAAGTAATTTTATAAACTTAGATTACAGACAATCAAATCATTTCCATTCCATTCCATTACATGAATAATAAAACTAATATTGAAATTAATTAAGTAATTTTATAAACTTGGGTTACACGTAATCAATTCATTTCCATTACATGAAATTACATGAATAATAAAATAAAACTTAGGTTAAATTTAATCAAGTAATTTTATATACTTAACAGCTTGAGAAAATGCACTAACAGCTTGAAAAATTGTACTAACTTTTCGAGATTTGCAAAAAACATAAATTTTTCAATTTAACTCTAGTGAATAATAAAACTTAGGTTAAAATTAATCAAGTAATTTTATAAACTTAGGTTACACGTAATCAATTCATTTCCATTACATGAAATTACATGAATAATAAAATTAAAATTAGGTTGAAATTAATCAAGTAAGTTTATAAACTTAGGTTACAGATAATCAATTCATTTCCATTCCAATTCCATTAAATGAATAATAAAACTAATATTGAAATTAATCAAGAAATTTTATAGACTTAGGTTACGGATAATCAATTCATTTCCATTCCAATTCCATTACATGAATAATAAAATAAAACATAGGTTGAAATTGATCAAGTAATTTTATAAACCTAGATTACAGACAATCAATTCATTTCCATTCCATTCCATTACATGAATAATAAAACTAATATTGAAATTAATCAAGTAATTTTATAAACTTAGGTTATACGTAATCAATTCATTTCCATTACATTAAATTAAATGAGTAATAAAATAAAACATACGTTAAATCTAATCAAGTAATTTTATATATTTAACAACTTGAGAAATTGAACTAACAGTTCGAGATTCGCAAAAACATGAATTTCTTAATTTAACTCTAGTGAATAATAAAACTTAGGTTAAAATTAATCGAGTAACTTAGGTTACTTGTAATCAATTCATTTCCATTACATGAAATTACATGAATAATAAAATTAAAATTAGGTTGAAATTAATCAAGTAATTTTATAAACTTAGGTTTCAGATAATCAATTCATTTCCATTCAATTCTATTAATGTAAATAATAAAATAAAACTTAGGTTGAAATAATTAAGTAATTTTATAACTTAGGTTACAGATAATCAATTCATTTCCATTCCATTCCATTATATGAATAATAAAACTTATGTTAAAATTAATCAAATAATTATATAAACTTAGGTTACAGATAATCAATTCAATTCCATTACATGAATAGTAAAATAAAACTTAGGTTGAAATTAATCAAGTAATTTTATAATTCAGGTTACAGATAATCAATTCATTTCCATTCCATTCCATTACATGAATAATTAAACTAATATTGAAATTAATCAAGTAATTTTATAAACTTAGGTTACACGTAATCAATTCATTTCCATTACATGAAATTAAATGAATAATAAAATAAAACTTAGGTTAAATCTAATCAAGTAATTTTATACACTTAACAGCTTGAGAAATTGAACTAAGAGTTCGAGATTCGCAACAACATAAATTTCTCAGTTTAACTCTAGTGAATAATAAAACTTAGGTTAAAATTAATCAAGTAATTTTATAAACTTAGGTTACATGTAATCAATTCATTTCCATTACATGAAATTAAATGAATAATAAAATAAAAGTTAGGTTAAATCTAATCAAGTAATTTTATATTCTTAACAGCTTGAGAAATTGAACTAAGAGTTCGAGATTCACAATAACATAAATTTCTCAATTTAACTCTAGTGAATAATAAATCTTAGGAAAAAATTAATCAAGTAATTTTATAAACTTAGGTTACACGTAATCAATTCATTTCCATTACATGAAATTACATGAATAATAAAATTAAAATTTTGTTGAAATTAATCAAGTAATTTTATAAACTTAGGTTACAGATAACCAATTCATTTCCATTCCATTCCATTACATGAAAATAATAAAATAAAACTTAGGTTGAAATAATTAATTAATTTTATAAACTTAGGTTACAGATAATCAATTCTTTTCCATTCCAATTCCATTACATGAATAATAAAATAAAACTTAGGGTGAAATTAATCAAGTAATTTTATAAACTTAGGTTACAGATAATCAATTTTTTTCCATTCCATTCCATTACATGAATAATAAAACTACTATTGAAATTAATCAAGTAATTTTATAAACTTAGGTTACATGCAATCAATTCATTTCCATTACATGAAATTACATGAATAATAAAATAAAACTTAGGTTAAATTTAATCAAGTAATTTTATATACATAATAGCGTGAGAAAATGCACTAACAGCTTGAGAAATTGAACTAACAGTTCGAGATTTGCAAAAACATTAATTTCTTAATTTAACTCTAGTGAATGATAAAACTAATATTGAAGTTAATCAAGTAATTTAATAAACTTAGGTTACACGTAATCAATTCATTTCCATTACATGAAATTACATGAATAATAAAATAAAACTTAGGTTAAATCTAATCAAGTAATTTTATATACTTAACAGCTTGATAAAAATTGAACTGACAATTCGAGATTCGCAAAAAGATAAATATTTCAATTTAACTCTAGTGAATAATAAAACTTTGGTTAAAATTAATCAACTAATTTTATAAACTTAGGTTACACGTAATCAATTCATTTCCATAACATGAAATTACAAAAATAATAAAATAAAACTTAGGTGAAATTTAATCAAGTAATTTTATATACAACAGCTTGAGAAAATGCACTAACAGCTTGAGAAAATTGAACTAACAGTTCGAGATTTGCAAAAACATAAATTTCTCAATTCAACTCTAGTGAATAATAAAACTTAGGTTAAAATTAATCAAGTAATTTTATAAACTTAGGTTACACGTAATTAATTCATTTCCATTACACTAAATTACGTGAATAATAAATAAAATTAAAATTAGGTTGAAATTAATCAAGTAATTTTATAAACTTAGGTTACAGACAATCAATTCATTTAAATTCCAATTCCATTACATGAATAATAAAACTAATATTGACATGAATCAAGTAATTTTATAAACTTAGGTTACAGATAATCAATTCATTTCCATTCCAATACCACTACTTTAATAATAAAATAAAACTTAGGTTGAAATTAATCAAGTAATTTTATAAACTTATGTTACAGATAATCAATTCATTTTCATTTCATTCCATTACATGAATAATAAAACTAATATTGAAATTAATCAAGTAATTTTATAAACTTGGGTTACACGTAATCAATTCAGTTCCATTACATGAAGTTACATGAATAATAAAATAAAACTTAGGTTAAATTTAATCAAGTAATTTTATATACTTAACAGCTTGAGAAAATGCATTAACAGCTTGAGAAATTGAAGTAACAGTTCGAGGTTTGCAAAAACATAAATTTCTCAATTTAACTCTAGTGAATAATAAAACTTAGGTTAAAATTAACCAAGTAATTTTATAAACTTAGGTTACACGTAATCAATTCATTTCCATTATATTAAATTACATGAATAATAAAATTAAAATTAGGTTGAAATTAATCAAGTAATTTTATAAACTTAGGTTACAGACAATCAATTCATTTTCATTCCAATTCCATTACATGAATAATAAAACTAATATTGAAATTAATCAAGATATATTATAGACTTAGGTTACGGATAATCAATTCATTTCCATTCCAATTCCATTACATGAATAATAAAATAAAACTTGGGTTGAAATTGATCAATTAATTTTATAAACTTAGATTACAGACAATCAAATCATTTCCATTCCATTCCATTACATGAATAATAAAACTAATATTGAAATTAATCAAGTTATTTTATAAACTTAGGTTATACGTAATTAATTCATTTCCATTACATGAAATTAAATGAGTAATAAAATAAAACATACGTTAAATCTAATCAAGTAATTTTATATATTTAACAGCTTGAGAAATTGAACTAACAGTTCGAGATTCGCAAAAACATGAATTTCTTAATTTAACTCTAGTGAATAATAAAACTTAGGTTAAAATTAATCGAGTAATTTTATAAACTTAGGTTACTTGTAATCAATTCATTTCCATTAGATGAAATTACATGAATAATAAAATTAAAATTAGGTTGAAATTAATCAAGTAATTTTATAAACTTAGATTTCAGATAATCAATTCATTTCCATTCCATTGCATTAATGTAAATAATAAAATAAAACTTAGGTTGAAATAATTAAGTAATTTTATAACTTAGGTTACAGATAATCAATTCATTTCCATTCCATTCCATTATATGAATAATAAAACTTATGTTAAAATTAATCAAATAATTATATAAACTTAGGATACAGATAATCAATTCAATTCCATTACATGAATAATAAAATAAAACTTAGGTTGAAATTAATCAAGTAATTTTATAATTTAGGTTACAAATAATCAATTCATTTCCATTCCATTCCATTACATGAATAATAAAACTAATATTGAAATTAATCAAGTAATTTTATAAACTTAGGTTACACGTAATCAATTCATTTCCATTACATGAAATTAAATGAATAATAAAATAAAACTTAGGTTAAATCTAATCAAGTAATTTTATATACTTAACAGCTTGAGAAATTGAACTAAGAGTTCGAGATTCGCAACAACATAAATTTCTCAATTTAACTCTAATGAATAAGAAAACTTAGGTTAAAATTAATCAAGTAATTTTATAAACTTAGGTTACATGTAATCAATTTATTTCCATTACATGAAATTAAATGAATAATAAAATAAAACTTAGGTTAAATCTAATCAAGTAATTTTATATACTTAACAGCTTGAGAAATTGAACTAAGAGTTCGAGATTCGCAACAACGTAAATTTCTCAATTTAACTCTAGTGAATAATAAAACTTAGGTTAAAATTAATCAAGTAATTTTATAAACTTAGGTTACACGTAATCAATTCATTTCCATTACATGAAATTACATGAATAATAAAATTAAAATTTTGTTAAAATTAATCAAGTAATTTTATAAACTTAGGTTACAGATAACCAATTCATTTCCATTCCATTCCATTACATGAAAATAATAAAATAAAACTTAGGTTGAAATAAATAATTAATTTTATAAACTTAGGTTACAGATAATCAATTCTTTTCCATTCCAATTCCATTACATGAATAATAAAATAAAACTTAGGTTGAAATTAATCAAGTAATTTTATAAACTTAGGTTACAGATAATCAATTTTTTTCCATTCCATTCCATTACATGAATAGTAAAACTAATAATGAAATTAATCAAGTAATTTTATAAACTTAGGTTACATGCAATCAATTCATTTCCATTACATGAAATTACATGAATAATAAAATTAAACTTAGGTTAAATTTAATCAAGCAATTTTATATACATAACAGCTTGAGAAATTGAACTAACAGTTCGAGATTTGCAAAAACATTAATCTCTCAATTTAACTCTAGTGAATAATAAAACTAATATTGAAGTTAATCAAGTAATTTAATAAACTTAGGTTACACGTAATCAATTCATTTCCATTACAAGAAATTACATGAATAATAAAATAAAACTTAGGTTAAATCTAATCAAGTAATTTTATATACTTAACAGCTTTGATAAAAGTTGAACTGACAATTCGAGATTCGCAAAAACATAAATTTTTCAATTTAACTCTAGTGAGTAATAAAACTTAGGTTAAAATTAATCAACTAATTTTATAAACTTAGGTTACACGTAATCAATTCATTTCCATAACATGAAATTACAAGAATAATAAAATAAAACTTAGGTGAAATTTAATCAAGTAATTTTATATACAACAGCTTGAGAAAATGCACTAACAACTTGAGAAAATTGAACTAACAGTTCGAGATTTGCAAAAACATTAATTTCTCAATTTAACTCTAATAAATCATAAAACTTAGGTTAAAATTAATTAAGTAATTCTATAAATTTAGGTTACACGTAATCAATTCATTTCCATTACATTAAATTACATGAATAAGAAAATTAAAATTAGGTTGAAATTAATTAGGTAATTTTATAAACTTTGGTTACAGATAATCAATTCATTTTTATTCCAATTCCATTACATGAATAATAAAATAAAACTTAGGTTGAAATTAATCAAGTAATTTTATAAACATAGGTTACTATTAATCAATTCATTTTCATTCCATTCCATTACATGAATAATAAAACTAATATTGTAGTTAATCAAGTAATTTTATAAACTTAGGTTACACGTAATCAATCATTTCCATTACATGAAATTACGTGAATAATAAAATAAAACTTAGGTTAAATCTAATCAAGTAATTTTATATACTTAACAGCTTGATAAAAATTGAATTAACAGTTCGAGATTCGCAAAAACATTAATTTCTCTATTTAACTCTAGTGAATAATACAACTTAGGTTAAAATTAATCAAGTAATTTTATAAACTTAGGTTACACGTAATCAATTCATTTCCATTACACTAAATTACATGAATAATAAAATTAAAATTAGGTTGAAATTAATCAAGTAATTTTATAAACTTAGGTTTCAGATAATCAATTCATTTCCATTCCATTCCATTAATGTAAATAATAAAATAAAACTTAGGTTGAAATAATTAAGTAATTTTATAACTTAGGTTACAGATAATCAATTCATTTCCATTCCATTCCATTATATGAATAATAAAACATATGTTAAAATTAATCAAATAATTATATAAACTTAGGTTACAGATAATCAATTCAATTCCATTACATGAATAATAAAATAAAACTTAGGTTGAAATTAATCAAGTAATTTTATAATTCAGGTTACGGATAATCAATTCATTTCCATTCCATTCCATTACATGAATAATAAAACTAATATTGAAATTAATCAAGTAATTTTATAAACTTAGGTTACACGTAATCAATTCATTTCCATTACATGAAATTAAATGAATAATAAAATAAAACTTAGGTTAAATCTAATCAAGTAATTTTATACACTTAACAGCTTGAGAAATTGAACTAAGAGTTCGAGATTCGCAACAACATAAATTTCTCAGTTTAACTCTAGTGAATAATAAAACTTAGGTTAAAATTAATCAAGTAATTTTATAAACTTAGGTTACATGTAATCAATTCATTTCCATTACATGAAATTAAATGAATAATAAAATAAAAGTTAGGTTAAATCTAATCAAGTAATTTTATATTCTTAACAGCTTGAGAAATTGAACTAAGAGTTCGAGATTCACAATAACATAAATTTCTCAATTTAAC
>JAANYP010005262.1:0-56524 GCA_020465985.1 Centrapalus pauciflorus
AAATAGATCCATATGTAACAGCTGAAGAACAGATGAGATTGAATTTACTTCTTTGGTCTTATGAGAAGTTTTGTGTTGCTTACCCTTAAGGCATGCTACACAATGATCATCACAAATGAACTCCTTTTATGGTAAACCTCTTACCAGATTCTTTTTAACTAAATCATTCATGGACTTGAAGTTCATGTGACACATCCTTCTATGCCAAAGAGCAGACTCATTTGATGATGCTTTGGATATTAAACAGCTTAAAGTATTTGATTTAGTCAAAAGAGATGTGTCTAGGCAGTAAACATTGTCCTTTCTTGGTGTTCTAAGTAAAACCAGATTTTCAGGAATTTTGAAATCCTTTGAAAGAACAATGCACTCAGAA
This sequence comes from Centrapalus pauciflorus, assembly GCA_020465985.1. Lineage (NCBI taxonomy): Eukaryota > Viridiplantae > Streptophyta > Magnoliopsida > Asterales > Asteraceae > Centrapalus > Centrapalus pauciflorus. The sequence goes on from JAANYP010005262.1 coordinate 374, forward strand.
TCTGTGAACAGAACAATGTTTTGTTTGTCACAGATTTGTGAGACACTCAATAAATTGTACTTAAGCTGTTCAACATACAAAACATCATGGAATGTCATGTTGCCTGCATTTACAGTACATTTACCTGTAACCTTACCTCCTTTTGAGTTGCCTCCAAATGCAACAAAACCTCCATCAAATCCTTTGAAATTTGACAAGCATTCAGAATTGCCTGTCATGTGCCTAGAGCATCCACTGTCCAGATGCCATCTTGTCCTATGAGGAGACCTGTGGTTGCCCTGCACAAATAACAGCTTAGTTAGTAGTGGAGTAAACCCAAACCAAATTGGTTTTGGGTTGGCCTTGTACATTGACATAACTAAAAACTGTTTTTGATTTCTTGTATTTTGTGAGATCTACTGATGGAGTCTTTGGAGAGTATTTAGTGATAATATGAGGTATCCAGTTATTTTGATCATCTTTTCTTCTGACAGTCTCAGATGATTCACTAGCAGCTCCAGTTTGATGCCCAGCAGCTTGAGCTGTGTTTGTAGTGCTAACAGTTTCAGTTTTTGCACTAACAGCATCAGATTTTGACTTAGCAGTCTGATCTTTTGCATTAGCAGTTTGAGCAACAGATTTGTCCTTGACACACCATATTTGTTTAAAACTTGATTTAGGCTTTGCCAAAACTTGTTTTTGATGTGTGGACTGTTTTTTATTAACTTTTGAGAGTCTGTGATCAACTGTTCTCTTTGGAGCTGCTGTGGAAGGTTTCACTTTTGAGTGCTTTGCCTGTTTAGGATTTGATTTTGTGTGATGTACAGTCTGTTTTGCAACAGCTGGTTTGTAAAAACAATCCTTGGCTAAGTGATTCTTCCTTCCACAGTGAAAGCATCTTTTGACAGTTTGATTTGGAACACCAGACTTTTCTGTCAATTTCTGGTTCCTGTTTCTCTGGTTTCCTCTTACCTGCTGTTGTTTAGGAAACTTTTGAACACCATGCTTTTGGCATGTGCAGATAGAAACAGTTTTACCTCTTTTAGTTCCTTTTGATGAAGATGCAGTGTTACAGTTAGAATGTACAGAAACTTGTGGAGTAGCATTGCATTCACTCATCTTCTCTTTTCCTTTCTTACTGGGAACTTGGACTTCTATGGGTGCACTCTTTGTGTCACAGTCTCTATTTTGACTCTTATCTTCTTTTAATTCAGGACTGTTATCAAGGATAGGATCTACAATAGTCATAGACTCATCTAGTGGTTCATTAACAAGTCTATCAGCAACTTCACTCATTGGATAAATGTACTTGTTATTATATGGAGGTGGAGTAGCTCTGTATCCTATTCCTTCTTTGGGATTGACCTGAGATTTGACTCTATCTTTGAATTGAACTTCCATTAGGTGTTCTAGCTTTTGATTTGCTAACTTGAAGTTACCTAGATCTATGTTAACAGATTCCAGTTTCTCATTAGCTTCTAACACCTTCTGTTCAGTTTCTTCTACCTTTTTATTCAGAGATTCTATTTTCTTATTGAGTTCCTTTTTCTCCCATTCATGATAGGTTCTATCATACCCCATTTGAATCTCATTATCCTTATAATCATTGATCTGTTTTTCCAGATCTTCTATGGCTTGCATATATTCATATCTCCTTTCTTCCATCTTAGCTAGAGTTTTGCACATGCTCTCATTATGATCTCTGTATTTTTTAACCATATTTTTGCATGATTGAGAGCAGAGTTTAGAGTTTACCTCAGATGGTATTTCAGTTGAGGAGACATTTGAGGTTTCTGCCATAAGTGCTTGATTTTGGAATTCTTCCTCTGTCTGATCACTCCAGTCAAACACATTGTCTTCTTGAGAGACAAGTGCTGTTGATGAGGAAGCTTGAATGGGCTGTGAAGTCCTTGATGGTTGTTGACCTTGAGATCTACATTCTCTGGCAAAGTGACCAAGCTTATGGCATTTATAGCATTCCACTTTTGATTTATCAAAAGATGGTTTGCCTTCTGTTTTGGCTTGAAAGTTGGTCCTTCCAGTTCTTTTCAGGAATCTTTTGGCTCTCATGGTCAGCATTGCATGTTGCCACTTTAAATCCATCTCTTCAAGATCATCAGGATGGATTTGTTCCAAGTCTTCAACATTTAGAGCAAATAATCCATCATTGGCAACAAAAGCTTCATAATGAGTTTCAGCAGAATTGCCATCACCACCTGAAAAAGAATCACAGTTATTAGATTTTTCAGAGGACAGAAGAGCAGTGTTGTGATTATAAGAAAAGGATTTCTTTTTAGCATCAATTTCAGTCTCAAACACTCTTAGACTGTTGTATAGATCATCCAATTCTATCTCATCAAGTGTGTCTTTTGTTCTCCACTGTGCAGCATAGACTGTCCATTCTTCTCCAAGAGATCTGAGAAACTTTCTGTTGACTTCATCTTGATCCAGATTGACCTTTGCACTTTCCAGTTCACTTATCAGTTTGTTGAACCTGTCAAAGATTTGAGTGAGATTTTCATTCTTTCCACCAGAAAAGTTTTCATACTGCTGTTTCAAGAGGTCCTTTTGATTTCTTTTGGTACTTGCATTACCAGCAAACCTCTTCTCTAAGGCATTCCAAAGAGAGTGAGCAGTATAAAACTTTTTGAACTGATGTTGATAAGCATTAGGAATGGCTATTTGTAATAATGTGAGTGCTTTCACTTCATTCATTCTAGCCTTCCTTTCAAGTTCAGTTTTTGGAGGAGTTTTGACTGGTTTTCCATCAGCATCAAGTTCTGGATCAACTGCAGGAGGGAATTCAACAGCTTCCCATATGGCATAATCAATGAATTGAATATGCTGTTGAATCCTGAGTTTCCACATCTCAAACTCAGTGGGCTTGAGCAAAGGCACTTTGAGTCCTTGCCCAGATCCACTGCTGCTATTTTCAAATTCCATTGAAAAAGATTAAAAAAAAAATTTTGAAGAAAGTTTTCGACTTTGAAAAACAAAGAATAACCTGTGGCTCTGATACCACTTGTCAGAATCTAAATATAATGAAAATTATGAATAACCAAGATTAACTGATTTGAATTTATCAGAGTATAAATCAATAATCTTGCTTTGAATCAAAGTTTAATTAAGAAGTTTGCGGAATAACACTTAATTATTTTGACAAAAACTTTCAGAATCAATAATAGCATAAAACATAAGAAGTAATCAAGACTGTTTGTATTGCTGAATTCAATGATTACAATCACCTCTAATCTGTTTGATTAGACGAAGAACACAAACTGTTCTTAGGGTTTTACAACCTTAGAGGCTTATGAAAACTCTATCAATAAAGCAATTACAGACTCAAAATATGCAGAAAACTCTTTCTCTATGCGTGTATCTTCTATACAATACTCTGTCTATTTATATTACTTTATGGACGTGTTTCCTTGAAGGACTATGACTTCTCTGATAGTAGATATGCTGGAATCTTCGTGTAGATATCTTCCCTGAAAATCAGCACATTCTGTTTATGAAACTGTTGAGCAGCTTGAATGACTTGACAGCATGAACTGAGCAGCTTGAGTTAATTTGTTCTGGCAGCTTGAACTTTTACACTGGCAGCTCGAGTTTCTTCAACTAGCAGCATGAACTTTGTACTTACATGAAAAATCTACTAACAGTCTGAGAAGTCTAAACTAACAGCTTGAGTATACTTAAACTATTTCCCAACACTGTAAAACAATCACAACATTTTGATTTATCATTAGATGCAGATGATAAAAGAGCAGTGTTTTGATTATAGGAAAAGGGTTTCTTTTTATTTTCTATTTTAGACTCAAACACTCTCAAGCTGTTCTAGAGATCATCCAACTCTATTTCATCTAGAGTGTCCTTTGTTCTCCACTGTGCAGCATACACTGTCAGTTCTTCACCAAGAGATCTGAGGAACTTTCTGTGTACCTCGTCTAGATCCAGGCTAACCTTAGCACTCTCCAATTCACCTATCAACTTATTAAACCTGTCAAAGATTTGAGTATGGTTTTCATTCTTTCCACCAGAAAAATTTTCATACTGCTGTTTTAAAATATCCTTTTGATTTCTTTTTGTGCTAGCATTGCCAGAAAATCTTTTCTCTAAAGCAAGCCATAGTAAATGACCAGTATAGAATTTTTTAAACTAACGTTGATAAGCATTAGGAATAGCTATCTGTAAAATAGTGAGAGCCTTGACTTCATTCATTCTAGCCTTTCTCTCAATCTCAGTTTAGGAGGTCTTCTTTTAGGTTGCCTTCAGCATCCAGTTCATGATCAACTGCAGGAGGATTTTCAACAGCTTCCCATGGGGTATAGTCAATAAATTGAATGTGCTGTTGAATCCTGAGTTTCCACATCTCGAACTCAGCGGGTTTGAGCATAGGCACCTTAAGTCCTTGCCCAGATCCACTACTGCTGCTATCAACTCCATTGCAGAAAAGATTTAGATATTAAAAGATGAAAGTTTCTGACTTTGAAAACAAAGAATAAAACAAAACGAAACCTGGCTCTGATACCACTTGTCAAGATCAAATCACCTAAGACTAACTGGTCTTAATAAATCAGAGTTAAACCAATAATCTTATTTTGAATCAGAACAATAAGAACAGAACAATTTCAATCAATAAACACAATCAATATCAACACCTTTGTATAACCAATCTCTGATTACAATCACCTCTAATCTGTTTGATTAGACGAAGAACACAAATTGTTTTTAGGGTTTTCCAACCTTAGAGGCTATAAACACTCAATCAGAATACAAGTTACAATACGTATTGCATAAGCACCGAATTACATAAGAAAGATCTAGTTTATCTCTATTTATAACCTTCTGATTTGTTTCCTTTACAAACTACGATTTCTCTTGAGTGGATATCTTTGGAAGATCTTCAAATCTTGAAATCGTTATCACTTTCTGATTTGTAGCACTATCTGTCTTCAACTTCTTGAAAAGCATGAACATTAACTCTGGCAGCTTGAACTTTTGAACTAGCAGCTTGAACTTTGTAATTACATAGAAATACTACTAACAGTCTGAGAAATCCTAACTAACAGCTTGACATACATAGATTATTTCCCAACAATTCTATTATATTGTGTTTCAGTGTTATGACTCTGGGCTCTACCAGGTGTCTGATGTCTGTTAGGAGTATGAGACCTAACTCTATCAAGGCGTGAACGACGTCAAACGAGTTTGGAATCCTCGTTTAACATTTACGAATCGGCCACATGGAAACACGGAGCCGAACAAGATGCTAGACGATAGAATACCGACCCTACATGATGTATTGTGCTCCTAAACACTCTCAAATGCTCTCTAGTTCGTCTGAATGCTCTCATGAACCTCTGATAGTGTTAATCTCGAAGTCATTTAAAATAACACAGATAAGTTCATGTTATAACCCTTAAGTTTGTGCATGGCGCAAGCCCACGAACTTATTGGTTAAAGCCACGAACTTAGCATGGCTAAGTTCGTACAAACTTATGAGACATAAGTTCGTATCCTATGACTTATGAACTTATTCTCATAAGTTCATGTCTTATGAACTTATCTAATCAATCATGTGCTTAACATGCAAAACTAAACACAATACACAATCATGAACTTAATTCATAAACATGAACAAACAAACATGACTTGTGTTAATAAAGCACTATCTATTACAAATGACTATCTATTATAAAACTAGACTGCTATCGTCTCACAGGGTGTACCAACAAGGTCAATTCTGAAGCAAGAACTAAGCTATGGGATGAAATCACGTAACCAATTATGTTTAATTTCTTAATGTTCAAAAATTAAACAAGATTGTTGTTAATCAGATTTTTATATTTAATTTGTTATTTGCAGTGATATTTTAATGTTGATGAGACATACAGAAAGTTAGTAATGAGTCGTCTTGGTGCACATCTAAGGAACTTCAGAAGGAAATTGAGGGAAAAATACATACTGCCCAACAAAGATACACCTTCAAAACTAAATCAAGTCCCACCCAAGTATAGTGCAATTGTTAAGCCCAAGGAATGGGTTGATTTCTTACAGTATACGAGCACAGAAGCTTACTAGGTTTTGGTTATATTATAATTAAGTCCATACACATATCTTTCATATTATATATTGTGTTTGCAAACGTTAATTAATTATCATTTTTTTTATGAAATTAAGAAAAAGTCAGATGCATCTAAAGAGACGCGCTCCACGTCTGTTTATCCGCATGCTATGGGACGAGGTGGATATGAATCTGTGAAAAAGAAAATGGTAACTACATTTATAGAACAGTAATTTGTTTCTGTTTTCTATTTTCTAAGTACTGTATATATGTACTAATTGGTTTAACTTTACATGTGTATTTGATGATTATAAGATCGAAGAAAAAGTAATTGAAGCAGATGAAGAACCCCCACGTGGTATATTGTGGTTGAAAGGAAGGCAAAATAAAAAAGGGGTATTTCAAGATGAAAGGACTAAAGCAAAGGCCGATGAAGTAGTAAGCATTTTGACATATATATGCTTGAAAAATATATGCTAATACATAATTTAATTACATATTCATGTTAATTTTCATGAAACAAATTACTTACTGCCTATTGGAATCTTTAATGTAGAGAGCCACCGACGATAATATCAAAGTCGGAACCTTAATGGTTGAAAAGGGGACTGATGCCTTGACAGCGATATTTAGTCCCGAAAAGTCAGCATATGGAAGAGGAGTGGGAAGCGGTGTGACAATCAGAAAATATTTTAATATTCCTCAAAGAAAAGCATTTGATGATGAGAGAGTCAAACTACTTCAAGCAGAAATTGCTGCTGAGAGACGTGAACGTGAAGCTGAGAGACGTGAACGTGAAGCTGAGAGACGCAAACGTGAAGCTGATAAGAGACGTGAACGTGAAGACAAAGACCTTAGGATAAAGTCGTCGACAATGCAAGTGGAAGACACACAGTCAATGGTTAACCAACTTATGGCCCGGTTGGATGCACAAGGGGGGAAGCTAAATTCATTGTCAACTCATGCACCAGAATCTAGGGAAGGCATTTATTGTATTAATTATGCTAATTAACATTTTATACATTTATATTGCTAAATATGCATTTCTTAACTTTTATCTCAGGTGTCCCAGCGGTGTCTCCAGCATTGGACTTTAATCCTAACGCTGCCAATACTCATCAGGATGAGGGACAATTTGTGAAGGAAAAGCCAGTTGTACAAACAAATGAAAGTATTGAAATATTTGAATTAAATTGATCAGTTTAATATTAATTTCTCACTGTCATTTAATAGTTTTACATACATACATGACTTATTAATTTACCGACTTTTATATATAGGAATCGATAGGTAAATCTGTTGGTGAGTCAAACAGCACACCGTCTGATTCAAAAGTCACAAAGAATACTAAACTGAGGCAAAAGAGGCAGTACTCTCCAACAGTGCCAAAACAACCGCAGGTATATAACTTTCAAACTCAGAACTTTATATTGAAATTCAGAATGATTACAGCTTTCACAAGAACCTCTAATTATTTTGAATAGACGAAGAACACAGACTGTTCTTAGGCTTTTACAACCTTAGAGGACTACGAAAACTTAAAACAGAATAGCAAAATATTACGTGTGTACATTGAGAACTTCTATCTACTTTATTTATTCTATTCTATTTGTTTCCTTGTAAAACTACAATTTATCTTCAAGAGATATCTTCAAATCTTCTGATCTTTATCTCTTCCTTGATTGTAGCAGCTTCTGTAATTATTAAAAACCAACTTGATCATTTGACTATAGCAGCCAGAGTTTCTTGAACTAGCAGCTTGAGTTTCTTGAACTAACAGCTTCAGAATTATAAGTACCCCAGAAGTATGCTAACAACATGAAAAACTTAACGAGCAGTTTGACATTTATACTAAATGATATTTTTCCCAATTATATATGTATTCATCCAAAATATTCATACGTACATTGATCTTGAGTTTAATTAAATTCGGATGCATGCATACATTCAAATTAAAAATAAATACATAATAATCGTTATCATTTTCTTTAGATGTTTATCTGTAAACTGTGGAACATAAAGAGGACAAGCATCATTGCTAAGGGTAATGTCTACCTGACAGATGAAAAAGTGATGCTTCATAACACACCACTCCCAGATGAATGCTACAAAGTGTCCATTGAACAACGATAGTGGATGCAGCTTGTATTCCAGACGAAAGCAACAATGGTTTCAAAACAGCTAAAGACGCAGTAGGTGGTTTTTATGCATGACCCAAGGACAAAGTGATTATTAATGAGGGTCACGAGGTATTTTATCTGCCTACATGTATATACATATATATATATATATATATATATATATATATATATATATACATATATATATATATATATATACACACACACACACACACACATATATATTCTTCATTTTAATTTAGTGTTTCATAGATATACGCCTTGTTTCTTATTACAGGTAACACCAACAAATTTTGGACAAAAGGTAGCAGCTGGTGCTGCACCAGAAGTAAAACGAAAGCGCAACAAACAACAACCGATTTGTGTGATTAGTCATGATCTGCAATTACAAAAGAAAGCGAAGAGCAAATTGAAGAGTCAAAAGGCATTACGTTACAGTGTTGTTTAATTTGTTGATGCAATTACTGTACATGTACATATTCCAATTTTTATTTGTGGTGTTACTTAAATATATATATATCATATGGTCACACATTGTGGCCACTGTTTATTAATTATTTGTGTGACTAAATAGTGCATAGAATTTAAGTGGTCATTGGATGAACAATTAATGGTCACACTTTTTAACACCTACGTCCACTTTTGGCATAATTTTATGTGATCAAAAGCCCACAAGAAGGCACTCGTTGTGTGACCAAATGGTTGCAAACAGCCACACATACATAAAAATAAAGTGGTCATTGCATTGACAATAGTCACATAAAATACAAGTTTACCTCACTTAAAACAGCATATGGTCACAGTTATTAACACCTACGGCCACTTTTGGCATAATTTTATGTGACCAAAGCCCACAAGAAGACACTTGTTGTGTGACCAAATGGTTGCAATCAGCCACATATAAATAAAATTAAAGTGACCATTGCATTGACACTAGTCATACAAAATACAAGTTAACCTCACTTAAAACAGCATATGGTCATACACCTACGGCCACTTTTGGCATAATTTTATGTGACCAAAGCCCCCAAGAAGACACTTGTTGTGTGACCAAATGGTTTCAATTATCCACACATACATAAAAATAAAGTGGTCATTGCAATGACAATAGTCACACAAAATACAATTTCGCTTGATTTTAAAGAGCATATGGTCACACATTTTATGGTTTTGGTCACTCTTTGTAAATGGATACGACCACTAACCATCTAATGTGACTGTATGGACCCTTTGGTCATGGGACCTTTAGTCACACACATAATGAAAAACAAGTGTCACCGTATGGTTATCGTCACACATTTCTGGTGTGACCAAAGACAAAATTTGTACCAGTGTTCGAGGACGGAGTTATGCGTGGTGGAGCTCATTCTGTAACAGACCAAATTTAATTAGCGTTAATAACAAGTTTGGCGTTAATAAATAAGCTAAATATAAGTTTAATTGCATTATTAGTAATGAGATTTTTATTTAAGATAATAAAAATTACCACTACAACAAAATAAACCTAAAGCAAAATGGGAAAAGTGTTGTGTTAGACCTTAAAAGTGTTGTTATAGTCCTAAGGCGACACTTTATGTAGTGCTACCTTAGCCAACGTCGCCTTAGGTCTAAAGCGACACTTTCACTAGATAATGCAACACATTTCAAAAGTGTTGCCATCATTTTATAAATGCATCACTTTTTAAATGCCACACTTTTTATATTATAAAGCAACACTTTTTATTGTGTTGCCATTATTTTATAAATGCAACACTTTTTAAATGCAACATCTTTTATACTCTAAAGCAACACTTTTAATTTATTGTTACCAACTTATAGAAACACTTTACTTATCAAACGCAACACTTATCAAATTTTGTCATTATGTAAATGCAACATCATTGTCAATCTATTGCAACACTTTATTATTGTTTTAAATTACATAAATGCAATACTTTCTAGACAAAAGAAACACATTCATTATTTTTTAAATTTAATGCAAATACAAATATTTATTTAATTGCTTCGTGATAGTTTTTCTACTTACAATTCAATTTAACAAAAAAATATCATTTCATAACATATCGATCAAAAAGTATTTCAAGTATATAAACGTGTACAACCAAACTAAGGATCATCAAATGTATAAACGATACAACAAAAAAGTAAATTACAATATTGGGAATGCATATTCAATTTCTCTTCATGTTATTTACTTTCTTACAAAACCGACGCTTATCATTCACAACTCTCGTTCTGTCGATAACTTTGCATATGTCAAAAGAAAGCAACTAATCTGCAACATATGAAAATACGTACAATATATACCATATCGTTAGTGTGTTTTCTAAATTATAAATGATAACAAAAACGTACAATATATACCATTTTTACGGATATAATATAAGTTAAACAAACGTGGAGAGCACACAAATACTTTCTATTTTTGTTTAATTATAACATTGTTGCTGCTGTCTTTTATTGTTCAGGCTGACACTTAGCCACATGCTAAGTTTCGGAGTCTACACATGCATTAACACACCAATATTTAGCTAATTATACTATTGTGTCTAGGCTGGAAAGGGGTTGTTGTTACATGGCTTAACTGTCCAACATATTTACACGCATACTTATATTTACTGCACACTTACAGCCCCCCAGGTTTCACTAATTTTCATCCATTTCAACAGCAAAATAGAAAGCTTAATGGTGATTTCAAATTTACAAATGATATATCAACAATCGGTAAACTGTATAAAACCAAATTGAAGGCAAATGACCTCCTTTGGCCATTTAACAGAGTCAAAAACAGTACCAAACAACATCTGGACAACATCATTTTAAGTCTGACTTTTATTTTAATTCATGGAGTTAAGACTTGTCCATTGACCAAACTTTGCAATTTGCTAGCAGAGGATCACACTAAGTGTACCAAATCTTTACTACTTATATAAGAAACATTAGTGAGTGGCTTCTAATACGAACAGGTTATCAATGAAATGGTCATGCAAATACTGATTCGTGAAATATCAAAGAGAGAATGGGATACATACAACTTAAACATGCTTTGCACCAGCTTTTACACAAAATAGAGATAAAATCCCCGTCCCAGCACCAACATCAAGACCAATTTTGTCCTTCACTACTAGAAAAAGCCTAATAAAGCCCGGTTAAAAACGAAATAGAGCCCATTTACAAGGTAACTTACTGATACCTTTTTCAATAAAATGCATGTAAAGTGAATGGAACTAGAAGCATTATCTAACCTTGAATTTTCAAGGGTGTGCTGGAAGACGGATGAGAAGTTGCAGTGAGGCGGCTCTCAGAAGCATCTCAACTGGGGGTTGATGAGTTCAAATGAAGTCATTTGTATTGCTAAATTTCAACATCGAAATCTTGTGAAGCTTCTTGGATACTGCATTCAAGGCAATGAAATGATTTTGATTTATGAATATATGGCTAACAATAGCTTGGATTCATTTCTATTTGATAACTCTGCAAATAAAAAAAAATTGAACAGGGATACTTTCTAAGAACTACAAATTACAGAACATAAACGCCAAATGACCATCACGGGCTAGGGTTTGCGAAGGGGGGCCGCCGTCTGGAGAGCAACAGCCGCCGGAGGTTTTGTGAAGTGTGTCACCGGCTGAGAGTTTGGGAAAGGTGTCGCCAGCTAAGGTTTCTAGAGAGAACCAGGAGAAGAGAATTTTGCAAATGAGAGATGAGAGCAGGTTTTGGGGTGTCGCCGACTAAGACATCTTTTTATTTTCTCTCAGAATTAAACCTTAAACAATAATATAAAAATAAAAATCTAATATATAAATTTGTATAAAATAAATCTAAAATGCACATAAAAAAACTTAGAAAATATAAATTTGTAAAAAATAAATCTAAATGCACATTAAAAAACATGTAATGAGAATTCAAAAATAAAAAATCGATTTAAGATATCAAATAATAAAATATTGAGTTAATAATATTATTAATAAAAAGTTAAGTTTATTTCATAATATTTATCAAAATTAATCTATCAATTTTTGTTGCACTCTTTTTTTTTAAAAAATAAGAATAAAACATGCACTATCAAATCTTGTATTTTATTAATCTTAACAAATAAGGTATTGAACTTTTGTGTGTATTCTTTTTTCAAAATTACAAAACAAGAAAAAATAATATAGTCAACATGTTAGGCACAAAAAGGCCTCAGTCAAACATGTTCTGCATCTGAGGGGGAGATTCTTAATCAAACCTGTTGATGCCTTTGAAGGTTGAATTTAAGGCCTGTTATATGCCTTATTGAAACCTGAAAATGATTTGCAATATCAGTCCAAAGCTGTTCTATATGTTGCATGTGTTGCAACAAAGACAGTTTGTCCAAGCTGTTCAGTCTGCTGAACAGGCTGGACATAAACTGTCTACGCTGCTCTACACTGGCGAGCAGCTTGGGCAGTTTACAAGTGTTCTGTTCTTTGTGAACAGGCTAAACACTCTATGGAATATGTTTCCAAGTCCTCATGTATTGTTTTTGGCTAAAAGATCAGTTTACGAAGTCGAAGACAAAGTGGAAAACAGAACTGCTCAGCCTGCCCACGCTGTTCTGTCACATGAAGACAAAAGGATATTTGAAAAAGGGTGACAGACCTTTTATTTTATCAAAATAGGCCTTAACAAAGGAAGAAAGACGCAAAGTTGACATTCCTTATTTAGTTAAAGCTAATGCAAAAGTAGACAAAAAGAAAAGACAAAAGTTCAGCACACATGAAGACAAGCCTGCTTTTCAGAATGTGCAGAAAAGTTTATGTTGTCTTTTCAACAAGACATTCCCTTTTTCCTTTCGTCCAATGAAGAAGCTTCTCTTAGATCCTCTGAGAGAGTATAAAAGGAAATTTCCAAGGATTGAAAGGATAAGCCAAGAAGCTAAGTGCTGAAGCCAAGAGTGAACGTGCATTAAAAGTGTGTCTTTCATGCATGCAAGTCTGCTTGAATAAAACAGTACTTTATGTCCAAGTTGTTCTTATTCAAGCTGTTTTTCTGAGTCTTGTAAACACAGTGAGTAATTCCTAGTGAGTGTATTCATTGTATCAAGTTTAAGTTTGTCTTAGATTAGTTAACATACTGTTCTATCTGTCATCTCAGCTTGAACCTTTCTGCATCCAAGCTTGTTTGTAATTAACTTTTGTTGATAATACATACAAACATTGAGAAAAGAGTGTGTAGTTTTTAAATTGCTGTATTCACCCCCCCCCCTCTACAGCTTAAGGCTATATACTTGGGAAACCTTCGGGACCTACAACTGGTATCAGAGCGGTTTAGAGTGTGTGTCATTCTAGATCTCTCATTCTCCCAAAGTTTCCATGGACAACAGTGCTGCAAGTTCCTCATACTATGACAATGGCTCAATGGGCAAACCTCCAAAGTTTAATCATCAGAACTTTTCTGGTTGGAAGTGCAGAATGATGCTCTACTTAGAGAATCTGGATGTACAACTACCAGAAATTGTGATGGAGGGTCCCAATGTGCCAACCTCTGTTACAACTATAACTCCTGCTGTTGAAGGAGCTGCTCCTGAAATCAGAACATTTGAGAAAGCAAAAGCTCAATGGTCTGATGAAGACAAAAGACTGGTGGCTCTTGATGCAAAGGCCAGAAATAACCTGGTCATCTCTCTGCCTGATGATGTGTTCAAACACGTTGAGAAGATGAAGACTGCAAAGGAGATGTGGGATACTTTGTGTATCGTCTATGATGGACCCACAATCACACTAGATAACAGGATCAATAATCTTGTTAGACAGTATGAACTTTTCTTTGCAAAACCAAAGGAGACTCTCACAGAAACTACACCAGGTTTACTGCTCTTATTAATGATCTCAAAGCTGTTGGGATCACCAAAGACAGCCTGACTCTGGTAAACAAATTCTTAGACATCCTGCTTGAAGAATGGAATTATTTTTCTACAATCTTAAGGAATTCAGGTACCATCAGAAGTATGGATCTTGTTAACCTGTATGGATCCTTACTGAATGATGAGCAGTCAAGGCAACAGAAGAGAAATGCCTTGGAAATGTCTAAGAAAGGTGCAGCCTTTGTGGCCAGTGTGAGACAACCTGTAAGTCAGATGGGTGACGTGTTCACTCAACCTGATCAACATGCTGATGATAAGGAGGAAGTGTCTAATGAGGAAGACAATGCAGATCTTGCTGAACTGGATGATGAACAAATGATAGTCATGCTTGTCAAAAGGTTCAACAAGAAATGGTTTGGAAGAAACATGCTGCAGGGAAGCTCAAATGCTGTTAAAAAGAAGGCATTTGATAAGACCAAAGCTGAGTGCTTCAAATGTGGCAAACCTGGCCACATAGCTGCTGACTATGTGTCAAAAGCTGTTGGTCAGTCATCCAAACCACACAAGACAAACAGGGATGATGGCTATAGGGTTAAGTACCTTATGGCCATGGCTAAGCTGAGGAAGTTGGAAAACTCAGTAGTTTCCAACCGGCAAAAGGGACTCATGGCAGAGACTTGTGACTGGGAGGAGTCTGATTCATCATCTGATGAAGAAGACAATCACTGTCTGATGGCCAACACTGATGTCCCATCAACAAGCAACTTCAAATAGGATCTGGCTGAAGCTGAAGCTTTTAGCAGCTTGGAGAACTGGAACCCTACAATGATGTATAAGGTACAAAATTTTATGGATTACAGTTCTGAAGAAAAAGTTAAAATGTTTGAATATATGCTTGTTGATCTGAAAGCTGCTGTTGAGAAGCATACTGTTTTATTATCTTAAATCTCTAAGCTTCAAACTGATCTTGAAACAAAATCCAGTAAACTGGACAGTTTCCATAAGTTGGTGAGCTTGATGAATTAAAACACATCAACTCTATTTTACTGGAAGAAAAGAGAGAAACAGACATAAAACACACTAAGCTTCAAAAGATAGTTGACTCTTGGTGCCAATCTGCACAAAAAGTCAGCCACTGTATAAGTCAACAAATCCCTGCACAAATCCAAGCCTATCTTGGAGGGGATCTTGACACAGCAGCTTTCATTGTTGAGGTTAATAATCTGAAAGAAGACTTGTCCACTCTTGTTGAGCTTCCAAACACTTTCATTCAAAATGTGAATGGCAAATTAATCTCAACAAACAGGTTCGTCAGGCCTCAAAACACTGACAGCTCGTGTGAACCTAGCTCAAAAGCTGCTGATGAAATGAATTCTCCATCAAATCAGCCTGCTAAGTGCTCTACTGATTCACACAAGCAAAAGAAAGGAAAGCATGCCCAAACTGCAGCTGTGGACACCAAACCTATTGACAAAACAGGCTTTGGGCCTAAAGCTGATGTAAAAAGGCATACTAATCCTTTTAATGCTGAACATTTTGAAAATAAGTTTTCAAAAGGTAAGCAGTCTGCTTTTAACAAGGGTAAGTCTCATGTTGAAGGCAAACCTGCTGTGATTTCAAATAAGTTTTCTAATCATAGTGGTAAACTGGTTTTAAATGAAAATAAGTTTTTCAAAACCAAACATAATGATTATGTTGATAGGCAACATCAATCACATCTCAGGAAGGACAAAGGCGAAGCCATTGCTCAACCTGAGAGATTTGGGAATAAGTTTCCTAAACTGTGGAAGTTCAAAAGCCAATTAAGCTTCGTATCTTTGACATTTGTCCTCCTAAAGAGAGGAAAGAAGAGACAAGCAAAGCTGTTGCTATTGAACTTTCCACTCAAGCTGTTGATTCATCAAATAGTAATGAGTTTGCTAAATCTACTGGTAAAATCAACAGAAATAACTCAGAATGTGTTTCTGAAAGGTCTTCTTCCAAAAATGCTAAGAGGAGAAAATGTTATAAATGTGGAATGAAGACACATCTAGCCAAAGATTGTCCTGAAACTGACGACATGAGGCCTGCTGACTCTGATGGTTCCCTCACAGCTAACATAAACAGTGTTGGAAACATCTTAGTCAATGAGAGTGGTATCCAAACTGATACCATTCTAATAGGGAATATTAGTGTTGATATCACAAGTCCATCAACAAATGTTGATGAAGTAGGAGAACTCATCTCTGTGATGAGTTCCCCTAAAAATGACTAATATTCTTCTTCTCACTCTGCAGGAAAAACAACCATCCCAGGTTTGGTACCTGGACAGTGGCTGCTCTGGGCACATGACAGGTTGTAAGGATCTGCTGAGTGATCTCAGGCCTGAAAAAGTGCCAAAGGTCACATTTGGTGACAATGTACAGGGATCCACTGAGGGATATGGAACTCTTAAAGCTGGTGCTGCAGTGTTCAAAAGCATAGCCTATGTGGTTGGGCTGAAACATAACCTTGTTAGCATAAGTCAACTGTGTGATGCTGGCTACAAGGTTAACTTTGATGAGCACCTGGGTGACATATTGGATCCCCAATGCAAAGTTGTGCTGTGTGCTCAACGAAAGAAAGGTGTATATGTTGTGGACATGCAATCTGCTGATCCTACAACTGAAACCTGTTTTCTCACAAGAACAAATGCAGACCTAAACTGGTTATGGCACAAAAGGCTGTCACACCTGAACTTCAAGAACATCAACAAACTCTGTAAGAAAGAGTTGGTGACAGGTTTGCCTTCTATGACCTTTGTTAAGGATAGACTCTGCACAGCTTGTGAGAAAGGCAAGCAGAGGAAATCATCTTTTTAAATCCAAACATAATTTTTCTATTGGTACTCCTCTCTTCTTAATCCATATGGACTTGTTTGGACCTGTCAATGTCCCAAGTCTAGGAGGAAGAAGATACACTCTAGTAATGGTTGATGAGTTCTCCAGGTACACATGGGTTATCTTCCTGAAGAGCAAAGGAGAGGATGCTAGAAAAATTATTGGATTTGTGAAAAAGATGGAAATGTTGAACTCTGCCCAAGTGAAGCAGCTTAGAAGTGATCATGGTACTGAATTCAGAAACAGTACTCTTGAAGACTTCTGTGAAGAGAAGAATTACTCAAACCTTTTCAGCTGTAAGAACTCCACAACAAAATGGAGTTGCTGAAAGGAGAAATCGAACTCTCATTGAAGCTGCTAGAACCATGTTGTGTGCATCTGGTTTACCTTCATCATTCTGGGCTGAAGCTGTTAACACCGCCTGCTTCACCCAGAACAATCCTTAGTGGTGAAAAGGTTCAACAAAACTCCCTATGAGCTGCTCAAAGGGAGGAAGTCAAATGTCAGTTACTTCCATGTGTTTGGGTGTCCCTGCTTCATTCTGAATCAAAGGGACCAACTGACAAAGTTTGAACCAAAAGCTGATGAAGGTGTGTTTGTTGGCTACTCTGCTATCTCCAAAGCCAACAGAGTGTACAACAACAAAAGAAAGGTGATAGATGAATCTATCAATGTCACCTTTGAAGAGTCTAAGAATGCTTCCACCAAAGTTGTTCCTGAATCAGTTTCAGGAGAATTAAACTTTGATGATCTCATGCATTCAAACAGTGAAGAGGACTCAAAAGCTTCCACCACATCCAGTGTGGAACCTGTTAATTATGATGGGCATGATGATTATGTCAATACACCCTGTGTGAATAAGTGTACTGACTTAATTACAACTGCATGTCCTGAACCTATCAATGCTGATTTTCCTGGTTCCTCTGCTGATATGTTCAACAGTGGTCAGTCATCTTCAACAAGTGAAAAGGCTCAAGACAACAGTGTGTCTGAAAATCTTGAGAGCTGTTCAACAGGACCTGGTGAAGATGCTGACAACTCAGGAGAATCCTCATTGAAGAATGATCCTAAGTGGATCAGATGTCACCCTAATGATCAAATAATTGGTAGTATCAACAAAGGGGTACAAACAAGGTGGGACAGCTTAGGGAACTTCTGTATGTTCTCCAGTTTTGTTTCATTAATGGAGCCAAAGAAAGTGGATGAAGCACTAAAAGATGCCAATTGGATCACTGCCATGCAAGAAGAACTCAATCAGTTTGAGAGAAACAAGGTATGGAAGCTGGTCCCTGCTCCTAAAGGTAAAACTATAATTGGCACTAAATGGGTTTTCAGGATTAAGATGGATGAGCAAGGTCATGTCATTAGAAATAAGGCAAGACTGGTTGCTCAGGGATATAGACAGGAGGAAGGAATTGACTATGATGAGACATTTGCTCCTGTGGCCAAGCTAGAAGCAATTCCTTTGTATCTAGCCTATGCTGCTCATAAGAGCATTAAGGTATTTATAATGGATGTGAAGAGTGCATTTTTGAATGGGAAGCTGCAAGAAAAGTTTATGTCAAGCAGCCTCCAGGTTTTGAAAATGAACAACATCCAGGTTTTGTCTATAACTTGAACAAAGCACTCTATGGTCTCAAACAAGCCCCTAGAGCATGGTATGACACTCTTACTGAATTCCTTATGAGCAATGGGTATTCCAGAGGTAAAGTGGATACCACACTATTCATAAAGAAGGTGAAGTCTGATATTATGCTTGTTCAAATTTATGTGGATGATATAATATTTGGTTCTACCAATGAGCAGTTATGCAAGAATTTTTCATTACTCATGAAATCCAAATCTGAATTGAGTATGATGGGAGAACTTACTTTCTTTTTAGGATTACAGGTTAAACAAATCTCAACTGGAATTTTTATAAATCAAAGAAAGTATACCTTAGATCTCTTAAAAAAGTTTAAATTTGATCAAAGTTCTCCTATTAAAACCCCAATGGCAAACAATGTAAAATTGGATGCTGATGCCAGTGGCAAAGCTGTTTCAGTAACAGCTTACAGAGGTATGATTGGGAGCTTGCTATATTTAACTGCTAGTAGACCTGATATTATGTTTGCCACCTGTTTGTGCGCTAGGTTCCAAGCTGACCCAAAGGAATCACATCTAGCTACTGTTAAAAGAATCTTCAGATACCTGAAGGGCACATCAGGTTTGGGTCTTTGGTATCCCAAAGACTCAAGCCTTGAACTAACAGGTTATTCAGATTCTGATTTTGCAGGCTGCAGGCTAGATAGGAAAAGCACAACAGGTGGATGTCAACTTCTTGGTGGTAAGTTGATCAGTTGGTGTAGCAAAAAAGTAGAACTCAGTGTCCACTTCTACTGCTGAAGCTGAGTACATTGCTGCTGGAAGCTGTTGTGGCGCAGATTCTGTGGATGCAGCATCAGCTTGAAGACTATGGGCTTGTGTATAGGAAAACTCCTATTCTGTGTGACAACACAAGTGCCATAGCCATTTCCAACAATCCAGTATTTCTTTCATGAACAAAGCATATTGTAGTCAGACATCACTTCATCAGGGATCACATTCAGAAAGGTAATGTGGAGGTAAGTTTTATTTCCACAAATGAACAGCTTGCAGACATTTTCACCAAACCTCTTGATGAAACCAGGTTTAATTACCTTGTCAGCAAGCTGGGCATGTTAAACAAAAGTGACTAAGTGTCCTCAAAGGTCTAAGACTTTGTATGTCTCACACTGCTCAAGTTTCTCAGAACAGCTTAGACAGAATAGGTTATGCATATTCTGTACTTAGCCATTTTTCTGAAATCCTTGAACAGCTTGAACATATAACAGGCTGAACAATAACAGTTTACTCGTCCAGCCTGCTCTGATGGTCTATTCTCCACCCTGCTCACTCCTTCACACTGATTTACAAGACATTGTCTTGTATCATGTTCAACTAATGAACACAACCTGATCTTACATTAGAACACAGGTTGAAAGCACAGTGTGAAGAGTGAACAGCTTGAAGAATGAACAGCTTGTGATGATCCTACTCATCACCGGTTTGACCAACAACTTAGACCAACAGTTTTAACTACCTTTCTTCACAATTAAGTTACTTAATTTTTGTTTTTATTTAACTTGATTACTGCGGATAATGTGGGTTACGTGTGTTAGTGATTAAAAATGGCTCAAGTGGTCTGACAAACGGTCTGACATGGACAACCGTTCCGTTTTCCGTTAACGACTTTTTCAAATCAACCGCCCAAATGTTTCTCTCTCATATCCACTCACATTCAAATCCTATAAATACCCCCTACTGTTTCATCTTCGTCTTCCTCACTATTTCCAGAAATCCTCAAGAACCCTAAATCGACTAAGTGTTTTTCTGCTTCTCAGAACCCCAATCCTTCACAAATGGCTCAAAGAAACAATCCCTTACTTCCAGTGTTTGTTGGTGATGATGTAGTTAAACACTCATCAGTTACCACAATGCTGACCATCAAACCCACTAACTACATTGCTAACCTCACTATTCCCAAAAACTATGTTGGGAAGGGTTATGAACAGATGGTGGAATTTCTCAAAGTTCATCCGTTGAACTATGCTATGACTGCCACTCCTGGTGTCCTATACCAGGAGATGGTGTACGAGTTTTGGTACACTTGTGCCTACAACCCCAACACTAAAGTCATTAAGGGCACTATTCTCAATGGGACTCAGACCATTGAGATAACGACTGATCTTCTCTGAGAGGTTCTTCATCTACCAACTGCTGACCCTTATGACATGTCTCAACCTGAAGATGATCAAATGGGCAATCTGCTACGTTTCTGTGGTGTAGCAGAACCCAAAATCGGAGCAACATTGTTTAGGAAGGACCTGTCTCCGACCTACAGCTTTCTATTTGCCTCGGTGGTGATGTGCTTCGGAAGTAAAGTTGGTTCATTCGACCAACTAAGTCCCCATTGTTCTACAGCTGGTGGATGGGACAACAATCGACATGGCCAAATGGATTTTCCTGAATTTGAGGAACTTGGTACAATAAGAAAACCGTCCAGCTGCTGTTCGGTATCCAAGGTTTTTAAGCCTTATTTTCAAACATCATTGTGGTGAGCAACAATATTCCTCTCAGCCTTTACTTATGACTGCTGCATTCCCTGTAATAGGGAATAGAGTGTTTTATACTCCTGTTCTACCCAATGAGCCTCCTCTGTCAACACCAATGAGCCTCCTCTGTCAACACCAATGAGGAGGTTGTTAGGATTGGTGGAAGGATCCTCTGCTGTGAGGGTGGATCCTGAACCTGCTCCCAAGGCAAAATCCAAAGCCAGGTCCAAGCTTGTTATAAGGACCATGGCAATCACTGAAGCTGGGCCTGTCCCTAAGAAGGCCAAAACAGCTCAGTCTCAGTGTGCTCCCTTAGCCTCTGTGGCTGATGGGGAGCAGGCTCCTCCTGAAGCCTTTATGGCTGGTGCCTATGTGGCATCTGAGACCATGGAACATGCCAACCCAACTGTTCCTGACCCAGTCTCACACCCTGTCCAAAAAAAACCCATCATCTCTCCACAATCACCTACTTCATCCATCCACTACCAACGAAAATCACTCACCAAAAGGAAATCAACCCAAACAACCATCTCCTTAAGAGAAGCCACCCCTGCTGCCTCTCCTATTTTGGGAGAAGGTTCAGCACAATTGGAGCCTGCTTCACTCCAACCTGTGTCTACCCAGAGTCAGCCTAGACCCTCTGGTTCCTCCCAACAGGAACCAGTTGTACAAACGGAGATAGCCACCTCAACTATTCCAGCCTCTCAACAGGCTGAGAATATTGAAAGACAGGAGCCCTCTCCACTCCATACTGAGTCCACACTGTCCCCACCTCAAACTTCTTTACACCTTGAGTCTGCACGAGGTGTCCACACTGCTGGTATAGACCAATCAGCAGCTCAGCCTCAAATTTCTGCTCCCTATAATACAGCTGTTCAACACCAAACAGCTGCTGAGGGACCAACAACTCATGCTGATGAACCTCAGGGAACATACCATCCCTTGGGTGAGGCTGACCCTTCTGTGCAAATTCCATCAGCAGAATTTACCACTGCTGATGTTGAAATGCATATCCCATCTCCCCATGATGAGGTGATTTTACACCAAGGCACTGCAGAGGGAACACCCACTGGCTTTCATGAAGGTGTTGCCACACAAGCAGCATCTGAAAGGCCCCCAACATCAACCCCTTCTCCTGATGATGCAGCTACTGCCACTGCTGAGGGACCTTTTGACTCCTCCAAGCTGGGCCACATTACTTTTGCCCAGGCTATGGAGCTTCTTTCAACTGTTCCTCTCCCCTCTCCATCACATCCTCATACACCAGCATCATCCTCATCCTCTCCCTCAACACATCTAAACAGTCCACCCATACACCTCAATCTCCTAAAGACCTTCCTTTGAAGGATCAGCTTACACTGCTGACCAACAAAGTTAGTTCTTCAGAATCCTCTGTGTCCTCTCTACCATCTCTCATTTCAGACTCTATGTTCACAGCTTAAAGGATTCTTTGATCTGTTCAAAGATTCCTTCCCAGCCACTACACAACCTGACCACTCTCCACAGCTGCTTGCACTCACTGCACAGCTGCAAAGTGTCTCTACTTCCCTTTCCTCTATTCTTTCACTACAACAGGACTTAGTGTCCTCAATGGTAGCTATATCTCAACAGCTGTCATCTCTCCACACTTCTTGCAATTCTACCCTTCCTGCCACATTGGCCAACTTGAACACTGTCATTGGCTCGCTATCCAACTCTATGTCATCAGACCTTGCTGATGTGCAAGATTCCCTTGAACTACATCTTGCACAGCTTCAAAGCCTGCTGTTCACAGCTTCTGATAGGGAAAACATTGTCAAACTGACCTCTCTTGCTGACACCAAGGCCTCTTCTCTTCAATCCTGTCTTTCCCAGCTTGCAGATGTGAAGGACAACTTGCCATTCCTAGTGAATAGCCTTGTTCGCCCCAGGCCTGCTGCCAAAACTGCTGGCAAGCATGATGACTTCGTGTCTTCCGGCAGACCAGGTGTTGAAGGTGCTGGTACATCTCCTTCAAAGGGGGAGAAGTCATCTGCCTCGAAGACTAAGTCTAAGGGGGAGAAAACTTCTTCTCCTAAGGAGAAATCAGTGCCTGCAATACTCACTGGTCAACCAGCGAAAACATCTGAAACAGGTACAATTGAAGGTGCCTCCCACGCTGCTCAGCCTACTCAGGCTGAATCTCCAATCCCTGCTCAGTCTAAGGGGGAGGAATTTATTCCTGAGGACAGGCCAAGCAGCAGAAGGAGACATCTGATTTTACGAGAAGAAGAAGAAGAAGAGGAGGAAAGTCCTGAAGCTGCTGCCACTACAGCAGGTAAAGGAAAAGAAAAAGCAGCAGTTGATCCCCAACAGCAGAAAGTAGCAGAAATTAAATTTCACAAAGCCAGGGCTAAAGAAATGGGTCTTCCCATGCACAAATACTTTGAGTTCAGAGAAGAACAGCTTCATGCCCTGGAAGCTCTAAGGAAAGAAGAAGAATCTGCCAAAGCTGCTAAGTCGTTTGCACTTCAAGAGGCAATGAAAGTTAAAATTTCCTCTCTGGAAGTGCAAAAGAAATTAATGGAAGCTGCTAAGGGATCAGCAGGAGAGAAGGAAGGAGAAAAAGAAAAGGGTGCTCAGGTCTCTGTGACCAATACACAAGTACCCTCTACAAGAGCTCAGTTCCACTTTGACAACTTGGCTAGAAGAAAATTTTTCAGGATGTTGCTGATAGAAGGCTAGCCAAGGAAGCAATTGTCAAAGTTGTTCCCATATCAAGAAAAGGCAGTCAGTGGAAGTTGAAAATAACCAGAATGGGTGCAACAGGCCTAGAACTAGAAACGTATGACTACACTGATGTTGCACATATGGGGTACAGGGAGTGGATTGAGTTGGCAGTTGCTGTGAGTCAATCTAAGTCAGAAACGGCAAAAACAATCAGAGCATATGTCAAAAAGTTGATGGAGAGAGTGAAAAATCTTGGCCTGATCTCTAAAGAAGTTAGTGAAGGTGTCTATGTGACACAACCAAAAATAAAGGCCAGGAGGGCAAGGAAACACACTGAGCTTGAAGAACTCCTCATCTTAATAGAACAGGGTGACTATGCTGTTGAGATGAAGGGAGTTGATCACAGCTTGCCTACTGGAGTAGAGTTTGAAGATGGCAAGATTATTGAAGAGCCTGAGCTGGGGGCATTTTTTGTAGATCCCTTAACTTAGAAGAAATGCTTTCAGAGAGCATCAGATCTATACAAGGTGGATCTGAGACAGCTTGTAGCCTTCAGACTTGCAGTTTCATTTAGGAAGTCAAGCAGGTGGAGAGCAGCCATCTGGGATCAGCTCAGAGGCTTTTATGAGAGAGGTGAACTTGAAGATCCCAGGTTTATGATCATCAGAAGTGAAATTGTAGAACTTGAGGATACAAGGGAGGAACTTGAAAAGATGTTTGAAGGTCCTCCTCCACTGTAGTTCAGTCCGTCTACCATCTGAGTAGGTGAAGAATGGAAGTTGTCCATCAGTTGGACAGGCTTACCATTATCTGCTCCCAACACAATCAGTCAAAACCTACTGTACATTAGTTGAACTTTATTTACATAAGTTGTAATTTTTATTTTACATCAGTTGTAATATACATCAGTACATCGGTTGTACTTTTGTAAAAACATGTGTTGTTTTATGTAATCAAGAATAAGTGTATATATAAACTTGGATGTTGTAATTTTATTTCAGCAAATGTACTGAAAAATATATAGTGATTTTTGATAAGGCCAACTTAGACTGGTTATTGCAAATAGGGGGAGATTGTTAGGCACAAAAAGGCCTCAGTCAAACCTGTTCTGCATCTGAGGGGGAGATTCTTAATCAAACCTGTTGATGCATTTGAAGGTTGAATTTAAGGCCTGTTATATGCCTTATTGAAACCTGAAAATGATTTGTAATATCAATCCAAAGCTGTTCTATATGTTGCATGTGTTGCAACAAAGACAGTTTGTCCAAGCTGTTCAGTCTGCTGAACAGGCTGGACATAAACTGTCTACACTGCTCTACGCTGGCGAGCAGCTTGGGCAGTTTACAAGTGTTCTGTTCTTTGTGAACAGAACCTGTTCTTTGTGGACAGGCTAAACACTCTATGGAATATGTTTCCAAGTCCTCATGTATTGTTTTTGGCTAAAAGATCAGTTTACAAAGTCGAAGACAAAGTGGAAAACAGAACTGCTCAGCCTGCCCACGCTGTTCTGTGACATGAAGACAAAAGGATATTTGAAAAAGGGCGATAGACCTTTTCTTATATCAAAATAGGCCTTAACAAAGGAAGAAAGACGCAAAGTTGACATTCCTTATTTAGTTAAAGCTAATGCAACAGTAGACAAAAAGAAAAGACAAAAGTTCTGCACACATGAAGACAAGTCTGCTTTTCAGAATGTGCAGAAAAGTTTATGTTGTCTTTTCAACAAGACTTTCCCTTTTTCCTTTCGTCCAATGAAGAAGCTTCTCTTAGATCCTCTGAGAGAGTATAAAAGGAAATTTTCAAGTATTGAAATGATAAGCCAAAAAGCTAAGTGCTGAAGCCAAGAGTGAACGTGCATTAAAAGTGTGTCTTTCATGCATGCAAGTCTGCTTGAATAAAATAGTACTTTAGCCAAAAGTGTGTCTTTCCTAGCGAGTGTATTCATTGTATCTAGTTTAAGTATGTCTTACATTAGTTAACATACTATTGTATCTGTCATCTCAGCTTGAACCTTTCCGCATTTAAGCTTGTTTGTAATTAACTTTTGTTGATAATACATACAAACATTGAGAAAAGAGTGTGTAGTTTTTAAATTGCTGTATTCACCCCCCCCCCCCTCTACAGCTTAAGGCTATCTACTTGGGAAACCTTTCGGGACCTACACAACACTTAAAAACATGTTATATTTTTTTAATTATAAATGCAACACTTAAAAAAATGTTATATGTTTTTAAAAATGTGTTGCATTTTTTTCATTATAAATGCAACACTCTGAAAATATATTACATTTTTTTCATTATAAATGCAACACTCTAAAAATGTGTTGAATTTTTTATTGAAATTTGCAACACTTTAAACAATGTTGCAATTTTTAGTAAAAATTGCAACACTTTAGAAAATTGTTGCATTTTTTTTAGTAAAAATGGCAACATTTTAAAAAAGTGCTACATTAAATCATTATATGCAACACTTATTGTCAATGTGTTGTTTTAGAGCAAACTTAAATAAAAGAGCAACAATTTTTAAATGTGTTGCATTAGCTTCGATTTGTAGTAGTGTACAACGAGTCATAGAAATTAATTATATAGATAATTTTTTACTTTCGATGCTAAAGTTAAAAGAAAGCTAAGTTAGCGGGTTTAACTTGTGAAATGAGCATATTTAGGTAAATAAAACCCCAAACCTCTATTACCTGCTCATTTCTTGCAATCAAGAAAAATTGGAGACTCTCTCTCTCTAAAATCAAACTCACGACTTCATCAAATTTCATCACATGAGTTCAAATCAAAATCAAGACAAGAATCATCAAGCAAGTGATAAGCATCAAAAGTATACAAAGAACTCAAGGTAGTTTCAATATTCAAGCAACTTACATAATCATATTATATATATATATATATATATATATATATATATATATATATATATATATATATATATATATATATATATATATATATATATATATATATATATATAGGGTTAAGTTCCATGGAGTCCCATATTAGAGTGGAGTCCTGGAGTCCCATATTAAATGTACATGTTTATTACAATAAAATGTTTTATTTTATACAAAAGTATAATATACACATGTTCAAAAGTGCATTACAATTGACGATTTCACATCATATGAAGTTATAACGATAAAAAAAATTTATATCATGCAAAATTATAATATTTAAACAATATGCACATGTGATCTGATGATGCACTTTGAACATGTGCATATTGTATTTTTGCATGAAATATAACATTTTTATCGTAATGAACTTCAAATTATGTGAATTATTCAACAGTAGTACACTTTTGAACATTTATATATTACATTTTTGCATGAAATAAAATATTTTATTGTAATGAACATGTACATTTAATATGGACTCCAGGACTCCACTCTAATATAGGACTCCATGGAACTTAAATCTATATATATATATATATATATATATATATAGACTCCAGGACTCCACTCTAATATAGGACTCCATGGAACTTAAATCTATATATATATATATATATATATATATATATATATATATATATATATATATATATATATATATATATATATATATGTTACGGCTTTTCGAAGTGAGAAGCATCCAAACGGTTTCAAGATTTACAAAATTGAACATCAAGTGGTGTTTAGAATCAGAAAATGGATTCATGCATGTTCTTATTTTGTGTTTAACTACATCTATTAGAAATTTGAAGGTCCAATACCAAGTTGAAATAAAACTCAAACTTATATTTATGTTTCTGTATATGTGTTCAACTTTCTGTTTTGTTGTGAAGGGCTGGCCAAGAAGGTTAATGGCCTTCAGCCATGGCAATACAATCATGTATATCTGTTATTGACCATTTAGAAGTATGAAATCACCCTTAAACCTTCTAAATGCTACTGGAAATTAAAGTAAAAACTGAATGAAACGTGCAGTCTTGTGACATGTGTTTGTTGATGTTTTGGATCCAAGAATGAGTCCAAGAAGGCCAAATGGCCTTCGGCCTTGACTTCATTGCATTTATGTGTATTTTTTGATCATTTGTGAATCAAACTAACCCTTTAGTCCTACTGTTTTGATGCTGAAAGTTAGAGAAAAACAGGAAACAAAGTGCATGTGTGTGCAGTGATGTATGCGTGTGTTTTGCATGTAAAAGAAAGACTCGAGACTCACCAATTGGTGCATGTCTCAGATGTCAGTAACCCAAACAGAAGCCATCTGAACTTAATATAAAACTAAGTGTGTATATGGGTGTATGTATCGAGTTCCGAGACTCACCTTGGTGAGAGTCTCTGATGTTTCTGATCAACAACCCTCAACCATGGAAATATAAACTAAGTGTGAATGGAAATAAACATGAAAGATCCATTGTTGGTGACAAAATATCTCAGCAGCACCAATAATTAACTGAGTATAAGTCTTTCATGTGGAAAATATGTGTGTGATAAGTGGTACTAGAACCGAGACTCATCACTAGATAAAAGTCTCGGATGTGTATGTATCACAACAGAAACACAGTATTAGTAGTATATACTTACATATATCAACATACATATAACAAATCAAAGAGTGTAGACATGTGTGTATGTGTGTGTGATCCATTACTAAAAACAGCAGCCCAATATATATATGAGTTGTCCAAAATAGAAAAGTGTTCGCATGTAGTGTGTTTGTATGTGTGCAACTGAACGAGATAAACACAAATAAAAGAACACAGCAATACATACATACATACATACATACATACATACATACATACATACATACATATATATATATATATATATATATATATATATATATATATGTATAGACACACACACACATATATATAATATAGGTTTGTGTGTGTTTATAAGTCTTGGATTTGCATTAAAACAATAACATCAAGTAGTAATCAATATATATACATATGTGTGCATGTAACATCCGGCACTAAACCAGGTTAGCAACTATAACCTAACGAGTATTATACTAGCCGATTATAACATAATCAGTAGTCATTAACAATTAATCAGAGTGATTAACAATGTTCATAAGGAAAGTCAACTCAATTAGAAACAATTTCATCGATGCGATGAATCGGCAATCAATTAATCCGATCGATTTACGATATGATGGATTAATTCAACTAAGTACATAATTAAATTATTATTAGTGACACTAATCATGCACTAATGCACTTACTTAACATTAATTATACAAGACTAAAATAATTCATTAAACAAATGCATCAAAAAGTATTTATGATTTTACAAAAAACAGGGAAATACAAGAATACATTCTAAAATACATTTATACCTAAAAAAATGAAATTTACATGGAAATACCTCAAGTAGTTGCCGGCCATAGGTGTGGTACAAACATAGACTTTGACTTCAATTTTTTTTTATTAGAAATCTCATTCACCATCAAAATCACATCTTCTCCTTTCAACTCATCCAAGATATTACACTCAACCTTCATTTTCCTCATCATTTCACCACATTTTCTCATCTATAAATAGAGGGTTCCTTCCCATTCATTTCCACACACTACACAAGCCAAAAACCTCTCCCGTTCTCTCATTAAAAATCCGGCCGAAGGCCTCCTAGAAGTCCAAGATTTTTGCAACTTTTTGTTCTTCAAGTTTTCAAGGATCTTTTGTGCAACCAAGTTCAAGAACACTTCCTTCTACTCATTTTCATTCTCCTAACACTCCAAAGTAAGTAATTACTAACTTACAATCTCTTATATTTATGTTTATATAAGTCTTGCATAATATAAATAATCACCAACAACAACAAGTTTCATAAAAACTCAAGTTTATAAATCACTAGTTTTGTTATTAAGTTTGTTTTCTTCAAATGTGTTTATAAATATAAAAACACATCATGTAAGTATAAATAATATGAAAACAAGTTATATAAATGTGTTTTATAACCTTTTATAGAAGTAGTTTTTGAATAAACAACAAGAATCACTAGTTGTTTCAAGTTTATGAAATCCGGATTTTCGGCAGAAATGCTACGTCGACTTTGAAAAATCATAACTAATTCATAGCTTAACGAAATGAGTAGATTCTTGTCTCAAAAGTTAGATCTATCTCCTAGCTAAAAATCTGGAGGTTTTCATAATTTAATATGGACTTTAGAACCCCCAGATGTTATTTGGGAACCCGAAAGTTTGACAACTCAAAAACATAAAAACCATTATACATACATATTTTCATATATGGGAGTTATTAAGTCCCTTATATCATTTAGGGCTCGATTAAACACATCCAGTTCTTCACCCATCAAAAAACGCAAATTTGCATTTTACGCTCGCATTTTGCCATCGCACTCACGGTAAGTCTTCATAGCCCCTATTTTTCACACTGTTATGTTTTGGGGTGAAATACATGCTACGTTTTCATATGGACACAGAAACTACTTCATTTCTATTATGTATTACACATGTGGTTCCATCAGCCCTCAGATCATGAACCGTTAGTTACATTTTATGTAAGCACGAATATATTATGGATAGATCTATCGGGATTAATGTCCCCCACCTAGGTTGGTCGCTCCAACTGCTAAGGGGTGCATATATATTTAACAATACAGTATTACATTGGGGAATACTGCACATGGCAAACTCATAATTAAGTTTCGGTTGCATGATGATTTTTCTGTAATACATAACATGGAATTTATGATTTTATAAATTTAAACTCAACTGTTGATGTCCACACAAGTCATATTTATGTGTAAACCTATGAGCTCACCAACAATTTTGTTGACGTATTTTAACGTGTATTTTCAGAAAATTAAAGCACGTGCACTACATCGGAAGTATTTCAAGGCTTTCGTACTTTTGGAGTCGCATAAATTTTCAAACCTTCGGAGATTTAATTGCATTATTAATGTCATTATGGTTACGTATTTGAATCTCTGTAATTTGCGAACTACTTACGCTTTATGTTGGTTATGTAAAACAATATTTATATTTGAAGTTAAATCGATGTATTTTTTGAAAACGTCCATATAGTGGTCGTTCACTTGATTATGACTATGCTTCCGCGACGTCACACTTCGTTGCCAACCGGGGTAACGGGGTGTGACAGATTGGTATCAAATCCATAGTTATAGTGAACTAGGTTGCATTAGTACCTAGACTATAGCTACATTTAAGTTTAACTGATTTTTGAAAATATATTAACTAACTAAAAGACTATAAATGGACCTTGATAGCAGAAACATGTCAAACAACACAATCATCATCCTGTCTGACTCCGAAAATGAGTATGCCCCTTTAAGCCCGGAGGTCACGGAGATGTTCGTAGAAAAGGACCCATCAGAAGAGGAAGATCCCTCTGAAGAAGAAGACCCAATGGAGGAATCCGAGGAAGAACCCATGGAGGAAGACAAATCCGGAGAGAACCCACCACCCCCGGTGGTCCCCTCCTACACCCTATATCATCCCAAGGTTCCATCGTTCAAACTATACCGTCCCCAACCCAACGGCCCACGAATGCTATTTACACCCCGAAAGAGGGTGATGATACCGAGGCGAGAGTCTATTCCAATTCCGACTCCCCAGCGAAGCCCACCGCAACAGTGACGGACAAACGCCCGTAGATGGGGCTGGATGCCCAAGACCCTCCAAGACTGGAGGCAGGAAGAGGGAATCCCCTTTCAATTTTAGATCGAAGGACCATCCTCCGCACCAACCCCATCGCTCACTCAGGAGCCGGCCGACCAGACTGTACCTCTGTTGGTAGCAAGGTCTTCACGGAACGACCTCCAAATCTGGTTACTTAACCAGGATATTGGAGAGATGATTGCTCGTATAGGGCGGAAGGAGTTGCAAAACTCCAACCTATATTGGGCCAATCAGCACGTCCTCACTGTTCAACAGGACGGGCTGGAGTAGCTTCGGCAACGACTAGCCGAATACGAGGCCCGTAATGAGGAGCTAACACAGCACGTCAATGCATTAGAGAAGGGAGAGACACCCGATCACTCCCACACCTACTCCCCCTATCTTTGTAATGTTAGGAATTATTATGTAATAGCGTAGGACTTAAAATTTTCGGGTAATAACCCGCCTCGATGTAAGAAATTATGAATTATTAATGAAAATTTCAAGTTATTTATGAATCTGTGTTTGATGATTATAGAACTGTGCCCTAAGAAAAATTTAAATCTTTAAGTCTCAACTTCTCACACTATGCTCTTTTCTTTAAACTTTAAGATAATGACGCCAAAAAGAGCCATGAACACCGCCGAGAACGAGCAACTGGTTGCCCAACGAGTGGCAGTAGCTATAGCCAGTTATGAAACCAACTGCAATAGCACCGCAAACGGCGATGGAGGAGCTAGCCGTATTACGAGAGGGTCTGATTCAACCCAGAAAGGGTGTGGAATTAAACGATTTTTAAGCTGTAAGCCACAAAACTTTAATGGGACAGAAGGCGCTGTCGGACTAGTTCAGTGGTTCGAGAAACTTGAGTCGGTGTTCCGCATTAGTGGTTGCATTGAGGATGAGAAGGTCAAGTTTGCTACCTAGACTCTTCAAGACGGCGCTTTGACTTGGTGGAATTCATATGCTCAGTCTGTGGGAATTGACACGGCTTACCAACTCTCCTGGACTAAGTTGAAGCAAATGATGACAGATGAGTATTGCCCTAGAAACGAACTGCAAAAGATGGAGTCTGAGTTCTGGAATCTTGACATAAATGGATCGAATGTCGCTAAGTACAGTAACCGTTTCCATGAACTAAGCCTACTATGCCCACAGATGGTGACCACCGAGTACAAAAAGATCAAATGCTACATTTGGGGACTCGCCCCTCAAACCCAAGGCAACGTCACTGCCTCAAACCCCACCACAATCCAGAGCGCCATCCGAATGGCGAATAACTTGATGGATCAAGTGGACCGAAGGAATGAGGCCAAAGCAAAGAGAATAAGAGAAAATGGGAGGACAAATCAGGGAAAAGTTCGGGCTCACAGTCTAAAAAGCCTGAAACCATCAAAGCTTTTGTCGCCGGAACAGAGCCAAGGAAGGGCTATACCGACAATAAACCATTGTGTAACCGATGCACCTACCATCACGTAGGTCACTGTCCAACCCCTTGCGAGAAATGTAAGAAGCTTGGTCATCAGACCCAAGATTGTAAGTATAACACCGACGGAAACAATAGCGAGAAGAACTACCCAAAACTGAACAACAATGGTGGAGCTCAAGGGAGAGCTTTTGTATTGGGAGCAGGCGACACTCGTCAAGATCCCAACGTAGTAACGGGTACATTCCTTCTTAATGATATGTATGCTTATGTGCTATTTGATACTGGGGCTGATAGGAGTTTTATATCTGCTAGGTTTAGTGAACAACTGAATGTCACTCTTTCCCCATTAGAAAATGCTTATGCCATAGAATTATGTTGGGAAATAATCTAAGTATGTCAAGTTGTTAGTTAGATTTCTCAAGTTGTTAGTAGTATTTCTGTGTAATTACAAAGTTCGAGCTACCAGTTCAACAAACTCAAGCTGCTAGTTAAAAAGTTCAAGCTGCCAGAGTTAAAAGTTCAAGCTGCTCAACAGATTGATAACAGAAAGTGCTGAAATTCAGGAAGTGATATATATTTCAAGAATTAAAGATCTTCCAAGCATATCTACTACCAGAGAAATCAGAGTTCGTCAAGGAAACAAATCAGAAGGCTATATATATAGATAGACTAGGTCTTTCTATTAAAAATATATACGTGCAAGTTCTTTAATTGTGGTTCTTCATTGTAATTGCTTTCTGATAAGTTTCTCAAGCCTCTAAGGTTGTAAAACTCTAAGAACAATCTGTGTTCTTCGTCTAATCAAACAGATTAGAGGTGATTGTAATCAGAGATTTTGGCTATATAAAGGTTTTGATATTGGTTTTATTTATCTGTTATTTATTCTGAAAGTTTTCTTAAAACAGTTAAGTGTTATTCCGCAAACTTCTTAATTGGACTTTGATTCAAAACAAGGTTATTCGTTTACACTCTGATTTTTAAAAACCAGTTAATCTTAGGTGATTTTGATTCTGACAAGTGGTATCAGAGCCAAAGGTTTTACTTGTTATTCTTTGTTTTCAAAGTCAGAAACTTTTTTTGTTTAAAAAATTTATTTTTCTACAATGGAGTTTGATAATAGCAGTAGTGGATCTGGGCAAGGACTTAAAGTTCCTATGCTCAAACCTACTGAGTTCGAGATGTGGAAACTCAGGATTCAACAGCACATTCAATCTATTGACTATGCCCTATGGGAAGCTGTTGAAAATCCTCCTGCAGTTGATCCTGAACTAGATGCTGAGGGCAAACCAAAAAGAACACCTCCAAAAACTGAGATTGAAAGAAAGGCTAGAATGAATGAAGTAAAAGCTCATACTCTTTTGCAAATAGCCATACCTAATGCTTATCAACATCAGTTTAAAAAGCTCTATACTGCTCATTCTCTTTGGATTGCTTTAGAGAAAAGATTTGTTGGCAATGCTAGCACCAAAAGGAACCAAAAGGATCTCTTAAAATAGCAGTATGAAAACTTTTCTGGTGGCAAGAATGAAAACCTTACTCAAATTTTTGATTGGTTTAATAAGCTGATAGGTGATTTGGAGAGTGCTAAGGTCAGCCTGGATCAAGATGAGTGAACAGAAAATTCCTCAGATCTCTTGGTGAAGAATGGACAGTTTATGCTGCCCAATGGGGAACCAAAGACACTCTGCTGTCATCAACATTAATTGATAAATCAAATTGTTGTGATGCTTTTTTCAAGTGCTGATGGTACCTCTTCTGAAGTTCATTATGAAGCATTTGTTGCAAGTGATGGAGTTTTTACTCTTAATGCTGAAGATCTGGAACAAATTCATCCAGATGATTTAGAAGAGATGGACTTAAAGTGGCAACATGCTATGTTGACTATGAGGGCCAAAAGGTTTCTGAAAAGGACTTGCAGACCAATCTTTCAAGCCAGAACACAAGGCAAGCCAGCATTTGATAAATCAAAGGTTGAATGCTTTAAATGCCACAAACTTGGCCACTTTGGTAGAGAGTGCAGATCCCAAGGTCAGCCGCCACCAAGACCTCAACAAACCAATCAAACATCATCCTCACAAGCTCTTGTCTCTCAAGAAGAAAGTGTGTTTGACTAGAGTGACTAGACAGAAGAAGAGTTTCAAAATCAAGCTCTTATGGCAGAAACATCAACTGTCACTTCCACTGAACTACCATCTGAGGTAAATGCTAAACTCTGCTCTCAAGCATGCACAAATATGGTTAAAAAGTACAGAGATCATAATGAGAGCATGTGCAAAATTCTAGCTAAGATGGAAGAGAGGAGATATGAGTATATGCAGGCTATAGAAGATCTTGAAAAACAGATCAATGACTATAAGGATAATGAGATTCAGATGGGACATGATAGAACATATCATGGGTGGGAGAAAAAGGAACTGAATGAGAAAAATAGACACCCTAAATAAGAAATTAGATGAGGCTGAACAGAAGGTGTTAGAAACTAACAAGAAAGTAGAATCTATAAATATAAACTTGGGTAGCTTCAAGCTGGCAAATCAAAAGCTAGAACACCTAATGGAAGTCCAATTTAAAGATAGGGTAAAATATCAACTCAATCCTAAGGAAGGTATAGGATATAAGGCTACTCCACCCCCATATAATAATAAATATATTCATCCTATGAGTGAAGTTGCTGAGAGGCTTGTGAATGAACCATTATATGAGAAAATGAAAATTGTAGATCATATCCTTGAGGACAAGCCTATATCTGAAGCAGAATTGATTCCAAATGAAGGCTGTGAGTGCAAGGAAGCTGAGAGAAACTCCAAAACAATGAGTGAACCTATAGGACCCGCTCCTTCCAGCAGACCCAACAGCATGAAAGGAAAAGAGAAGATGAGTGTATGTAATAATGCTCCACATGTTTCTGTACCTTCTAATTGTAACATTGCATCTTCTTCCAAAGCAAATAAAAAGGTTATGACAGTTCCAATATGCACATGCCAAAAGCATGGTGTCTAAAGGTTTCCCACACAACAGCAGGTGAGGGGAAATCAAAGGAACAAGAACCAGTTTTGGTCACACAAAACTGGTTCTCCAATCAAAACAGTAAAGATATGTTTCCATTGTGGCAGGAAAAATTATTTAGCCAGGCACTGTTTATATAAACCATCTGTTACAAAACAGACTATGGTTCAAACACAGGCCATTGTTCAAAACTTAAAAGTTTCAAAAGCACAAACACCTGTGACACCAGTTCCAAAGAACACATTTGATCACAGGTACTTAAAAGTCAACAAAAGACAGCCCACACACCAAAAACAAGTTTTAGCAAAATCTAAATCAAACTTTAAAAAGGTATGGTGTGTTAAAGGCACAAACACAGATCAAACTGCTAATGCAAGTTTTGGGACTGTTAAGTCAAAAGTTGGAACTGGTAGTACAAATTCTGAAGCTGCTAGCACTTTGAACCGAGTTCCAACTACTCAGTCTAAAGTTGAAACTGGTAGTGGATCTTCTGAGACTGTTAGAGAAAAGATTGGAACGAACACCTGGATACCTCATATCATAACTAAATACTCTTCACAGAATCCACCAATGGATCTCACTAAGTTTAAGAAGTCACAAATGGTATTTAGTTATGTCAATGCACAAGGACAACCCAAAACCAATTTGGTTTGGGTTTACTCCACTACTAACTGAGCTTTTTGTTTGTGCAGGGCAACCACAGGACCCAACATAAGACAAGATGGCATATGGACAGTGGATGCTCACCCAAAACCAATTTGGTTTGGGTTTACTCCACTACTAACTGAGCTTTTTGTTTGTGCAGGGCAACCACAGGACCCAACATAAGACAAGATGGCATATGGACAGTGGATGCTCTAGGCACATGACAGGCAACTCTGAATGCTTGTCAAATTTCAAAATTTTTGAAGGAGGGTTTGTTGCATTTGGTGGAAATTCCAAGGGAGGTAAGGTAACATGTAAGGGTACTGTCAAAGCAGGCAATATGATCTTCAATGATGTTTTGTATGTTGAATAGCTAAAGTACAACTTACTAAGTGTGTCTCAAATCTGTGACAAACAAAACATTTTTTTTATTCACAGACTCTGAGTGCATTGTCCTCTCAAAAGATTTTAAAATACTTGAAATCTTGTTCTACTCAGAACACCAAGAAAGGACAATGTCTACTGTTTGGACACAGATCTTTTATCCAAATCAATTTAACCTATTTGATATCCAAAGCGTCATCCAATGAGTCTGCTCTTTGGCACAGAAGGATGTGTCACATGAACTTCAAATCCATGAATGTTTTAGTCAAAAAGAACTTGGTAAGAGGTTTACCACAAAAGGAAGTCATATGTGATGATCGTTGTGTAGCATGTCTCAAAGGCAAGCAACACAAAACTTCTCATAAGGCCAAAGAAGTAAATTCTATCTCATCTCCTGTTCATCTTATTCATATGGATCTTTTTGGTCCAACATCTGTTTTGAGTTTGAATAAAAGAGCTTACTGTTTAGTCATTGTTGATGATTTCACCAGGTTTACATGGGTTTACTTTCTTAGGACTAAGGATGAAACTGCTGAGCTAGTCAAATCCTTTATTCTTAAGATTGAAAACCAATCAAATTTAACAGTTAAGGAGATCAGGTCAGACAATGGAACTGAGTTTAAAAATCATATCCTAAATAGTTTCTGTGAGTTATTCCATCACAGGATTCACTTAGTAGCCTCCTAAAATCTTTTGGCTATTCATGCACTATCCTACATACTAAAACTCACTTAGGAAAGTTTGATAGTAAGGCTGAAGAAGGATTCTTTGTAGGTTACTCTATTCAAAGCAAAACCCATAGGGTATATAACAGTGTAACTAAAACCATTAAAGAAAGTGTTAATGTTGAGTTTAATGAAAACACTGCAAATGTCAAAGGCACTGGTCCTGATAGGTTGTTTGATTTAGATTCACTAACAAATTCTTTGTGCTTTGTTGAGTATTCTGCAGGAACTGTTGGAAACAGTGTTGAAACTGCCATCCCAAATTCTCATGCTGGTAACACAAATATTCAAGCTGTTGTTACAAATTTTTCAACAATAGCAGATTCTACTACATGGGATGAGTACACTGTACTGCCACTTCTCTCTTGTGACCCACCTGGGGTCCTGATTGACCAACAAGACATAAACACAGTGTTTGAAGTGCCATCCCAAGCCCTGAAGTAACAGTCCATCCAATAGAGAATCTGTTACTGATCAAACTGTTACTGCACCTGGGGTCCTGATTGACCATCAAGACAAAAACACAGAGTTTGAAGTGCCAATCCCAAGCCCTGAAGTAACAGCTCCGTCCAATAGGGAAACTGTTACTGATCAAACTGTTACTAAAGCCCACTGGACTGCAGGTCAAGAAGAAACCCACTTGACTTTTCTTATGTCAATCAAAGTATGTGAATGACATCCTGGAAAAGTTTGGATACAATGACACAAAGGTTGTCAGCACACTAATGGACACTCATAAACAGCTTCATGCAGATAAAAAAGGAATGGATGTGGATATTCATTTATACAGATCCTTCATAGGTTCACTAATGTATCTCACATCTTCTATACCTGATATAATGTTTGTTGTTTGTGTTTGGTCCAGGTTTCAATATGCTCCGAAGGATTCACATCTGTTTGCTAATAAGAGAATCTTTAGATACCTCAAGGGTCAACCAAAATTGGGCCTATGGTATCCTAAAGACTCTCCTCTTAAACTAACAGCATATTCTGATAGTGACTAAGGAGGTTGCAACATAGACAGAAAATCCACAACTGGTGGATGTCAATATCTAGGAGCAAGACTAGTCTCTTGGCATTGCAAAAAGCAGACCACTGTTTCCACTTCATCTACTGAAGCAGAATACGTTGCAGCTGCAAGCTGCTGTTCCCAAGTGATGTGGATTCAGAACCAACTGAGAGATTATTGTATGAACTTTCTATCTACTCCTATTTATATTGACAATTCAAGTGCAATAAGCATTGTACGAAATCCAGTGAAATTTCCTAAAACCAAGCACATAGACATTAGATTCCATTTTATAAGGGACTGCAATGAGAAGAAATTAATCCAAGTTACCAAAATTCATACAGATGATCAGTTAGCTGATCCATTTACAAAACCATTTGATGTAGGAAGATTCACCTTTCTAGTATCAAATATTGGTATGGTAAATATGGATTAATCTGTTTTTCATTATTCTCCCTTATTTCATGAGGAGAATTCTTAATAAATGTACTTAGTTAAGGAGGAGACACTGGTTCATTAGATGATGCTTACTTTTTAACTAACAGCTTTAGAATAGTCTCAAGCTGCTACTTCATTTTCTCGAACTGTTAGTTGTTTTCACTTGGTTTGTCAAGTGTGCAAGGTAATTCAGTCATTCTTCTTAAGGTTGTGCGCGGGACTAGATATTTTTGAAAAGCCAAAACCTTTAAAGTCCCAGTTTTGTTCAATTGCAACTACCGGTTGCAAAAATATCTTCCACAATCTTTTCGTCTTCTCTCTCTGTGCGATTCACACACAGTCGTTCAAAACCCTAATCCACGTTGTGATTTCTAATGGAGTTTGTCAAAGAACATAACTGCCTTCCCTACTCTCTCAAACACACTAAACTCCAACC
This sequence comes from Centrapalus pauciflorus, assembly GCA_020465985.1. Taxonomy (NCBI): domain Eukaryota; kingdom Viridiplantae; phylum Streptophyta; class Magnoliopsida; order Asterales; family Asteraceae; genus Centrapalus; species Centrapalus pauciflorus. Next base: position 39,725 of record JAANYP010005262.1, read on the forward strand.
ATTCCATGACATGATGGATTTTCTACGTGGTTCCCATATCCATTATACTCTAACTGTCAATCCCACTATATACGTCTCACATATAGAGTAGTTCTGGAAATCAGCCACTGTAAATACCAGTGATGGAGTCACTTCTTTTGTATCAATCATTGATGGTAATCCCATTACCATCACCGAGGAGTCTATACGCCATCATCTGCATCTTCAAGATGCCACAGGTATAACTGATCTATCCCTTACTGCTTTACACGAAGGTCTTTTTGAAATCGGGTATCGGGGCCCTACTGATTCTTTTACCTTCTACAAAGCACATTTTGGTCCTAAATGGAAATATCTTGTACATATGATTCAGCAGTGTATAAGCCCTAAAAGGACTGGTTGGTCTGAATTCTCTTCAAATATTGCCACTGCCTTAGTGTGCTTATCAACAGGCCAACAGTTCAATTTTTCAAATATGATTTTTCAAGGGATGTTAAGGCACCATGCCTTAAAGAATGGGAAATTTTTTATGTATCCACGATTTTTGGTAGAAATAATTGTAAAATCTGGCAATAATTTGTAAGTACATAGAAGGATACATGTTTCCCATAGGCACTCTTTACCTACTATTAAAAGGCTTTTGAAACCCAGTGCCAATTTTCAAAGTGTGGATGTCCCATTGCCTTCTGCAATGCAGGATGTTCATCCAAGAAACAGAGGGGAGGGTCATGTGCAGGCTCAGCCATCTATTACTGCTTCACCCCCAGGACCCCAACCCACTCCTCACGATACATATACTTCCTCTGCTCCTTCTTTTATATATACTTCCCCAGCCCCCTCACTAAAAATATATGCACGACAAGGGGTTGTAGGAGCTCCTTCCTCCTCAGTCCAATTGCCAGAGCCACATAACCCTGTGCAGGGGGACACTCCTGCACAAAATATCTATAGGGAACCCATTGAGGACACTCCCATCCTCAACTTGGAGGTGAACATCCCATCAGAGGATGTTCATATGGGATCTGTGGTTGGTACTACTGATATATCTACACAAGAGGCACAGGACAGTATCAACATCACTAAGACCACATACATGGCATCAGAGGGTGTGCAAGCACCTTCTGGAAGTCCCCAGTACCAAGAACAAAGGGGCCTAGATGTTTCCACTTTTGGAATTCATGCCAGTGATAGATCTTAAATCCCACTATCCTTTGAAGATCTTGAGGCTAGTCTGCAACTTATGGCATTGACGAATCAACAGCTGAAACCTGCTGTAGCCATTTTGGAACATTACATGTCCATTATTGCTGCACAGGGATCACAAATCACAGCTTTGCAACAACTCACAGCAGCCCAACAACAGCACCTTGATCAGTTTCAACTTTGTTTCACTTTGTGTGGTAACAAGATCATCCAGCTCGAGAAGATGGTTCTATCCCTGCTTGCAAAGGTTTTTGGTCCCCCTGGACAAACCAATGCATCCAAAAAGGGGGAGAATCAGGAGATCCCTATTCCAGTCCAAACAGCTTCAACTTCTCCAACAACAACTTCAGTTCCTAGGCTAACAGTTCCAACAGTATCTCAAGTTGTTAGTCTAGAAGCTCAAGCTGTTCCCATCAGGACAAGTGGAGTATGCATCAGAGAAGGTTCTCAAGCTCCTTCCTCAGCAGTCCAAGCCACAGTATCAACCTCCACATCACTTGGGAACAGCAGCTGGCAGCTGCTACATATTTTGCTTCAGTAGATGAGGTGGAAACAGTTGTTTGCTTTTTTCACTGCCAAGAGACCAGTCTTGCTCCTAGATATTGACATCCACCAGTTGTGGATTTTCTGTCAATGTTGTAGCCTCCATAGTCACTGTCAGAATAGGCTGTTAGTTCAAGAGGAGAGTCTTTAGGATACCATAGGCCCAACTGTGGTTGGCCCTTGTGGTTGGTCAACCTATCAAGGATCTATATAGGTGAATGTCCACATCCACTCCATCTTTGTCTGCATCAAGCTGCTTGTGAGTGTGCATTGGAGTAGTAGCAACTTTGGTAAATTTGTAGCCAAACTTTTCCAGGATGTCATTAACATACTTTGATTGACTTATAAAAAGTCCTGTGAGCTTCTGCTTGACCTGCAATCCTAGAAAGAAGGTGAGTTCTCCCATTGAACTCATTTGAAACTTTTTATGCATCAATGTCTCAAACTCTTTGCACAAAATGTCATTTGTGGACTCAAAGATGATATCATCAACATAGATCTGAACAAGCAAAATCTCTGATTTGATGGACTTTGTGAACAATGTCTTGTCCAGAATACCTCTCTTGAATCCATTTTGTAGAAGGTATGAGGACAAAGTGTCATACCATGCTCTTGGTGCTTGATGGAGTCCATAGAGGGCTATGTCAAGTTTGTAGACTCTGTCTGGATACTTATAGTCCTCAAATCCAGGAGGTTGACACACACAAACCTCTTCTTCAATTGTTCCATACAGGAAAGCAGATTTTACATCCATTTGGTACACTTTGAACCCTTTGAAGCTGGCATAAGCTAGGAACAGTCTGATGGATTCTATCCTTGCTACTGGGGCAAAGACATCATCATAATCTATTCCTTCTTCTTGAGTGTATCCTTGTGCTACCAATCTTGCTTTGTTCTTGATTACTACCCCTCTCTCATCCTTCTTGTTTTTGAAAACCCATCTTTTACCAATTGCTCTCTTTCCTCTAGGTAAGTCGACTAGAGTCCATACATTCTGAATCTTGAATTGCAAAAGTTCTTCTTGCATTGCCTCAATCCAAGATGGATCTTTCAGAGCCTCAGATGCCTTCTTAGGTTCTAACTGTGACATAAAGCATGCATGTTCAAAGGCAGCTAGACTGAATTCAGGAACTGCTGATTCAGCATCAGTGGACTCCTTGTGAACCATTGTCCTTGTCTGCACAGGTGTGCGTGGGTCTCCCATTATTTGGTTGAGAGGATGGTACTTGTGAACCCTGAGTGTGGGTTCTCTTTCAGTCTGAAATGATGTTCCTAGATTTGTATCATCTCCTTCAGGATTACTTGACGATTCTGCTTCAGGAATAGCTTGACCAGAAGATGGGACTATTTCCCTATTGGATGGAGTTGTTACCTCAGGACTTGGAATTGGCACTTCATAATCTAGATTTGTATCATGTTGAGCATCCAGTACCCCTGGTGGGTCACAAGATAGAAGTGGTAGTACAGTGTACTCATCCCATTTATCAGAATCTTCAACAGTTTGAAACTTTGTGCCAACAGTTTGAATGTTTGTGTGACCAGCATGAGAATTTGGGGTGGCAGCTTCAACACTGTCTTCATTAGTTCCTGCAGTATACTCAACAAAGCTTAGAGATTTTGTTAGTGAATCTAAATCAAACAACCAATCAGGGCCAGTGCCTTTGACATTAGCAGTGTTTTCATTAAACTGAACATTGGCACTTTCTTCAATGGTTGTAGACACACTGTTATATGCTCTATAAGCTTTTCTTTGAATAGAGTAACCTACAAAGAAACCTTCTTCAGCTTTACTCTCAAACTTTAAGTGAGTTTTAGTGTGAAGAATAGTGCATGAACAACCAAAAGATTTTAGAAAGGCTACTAAGGGAACTATGTGATGAAATAACTCGTACGGAGTTTTTCCTTGTGACTGAACAATTTGAACCCTATTTAACATATAACAAGCTGTGTTGACTGCCGCTGCCCATAAGGTCATTGGCAGTTTGGAATCAGCTAGCATTGTTCTAGCAGCCTCTATTAAAGTTCTATTCTTCCTTTTAGCTACTCCATATTGTTGTGGTGTTCTAGGTGCACTGTACTGCTTTGCAATACCTTTTGACTCACAGAAACTGTTTAGATCATGATTTTTAAACTCAGTTCCGTTGTCCGACCTGATCACCTTTACTTCTAAGTTAGATTGGTCTTCAAGTTTTAGAATATGATTTTTAAATTCAGATCCATTGTCTGACCTGATCACCTTAACTTTTAAGTTTGATTGGTTTTCTATCTTAAGGATAAAGGATTTGACTAGCTCAGCAGTTTCATCCTTAGTCCTAAGAAAGTAAACCCATGTAAATCTGGTGAAATCATCAACAATGACTAAACAGTAAGCTCTTTTATTCAAACTCAACACAGACGATGGACCAAAGAGATCCATATGAATAAGATAAAGAGTAGATGAGATTGAATTTACTTCTTTAGCCTTATGAGAAGTTTTGTGTTGCTTGCCTTTGAGGCATGCTACACAATGATCATCACATATAAACTCCTTTTGTGGTAAACCTCTTACCAAATTCTTTTTGACTAAAACATTCATAGATTTGAAGTTCATGTGACACATCCTTCTGTGCCATAGAGCAGACTCATTAGATGATGCTTTGGATATCAAACAACTCAGAGTATTTTATTTTGACAAAAGATCTGTGTCTAAACAGTCGACATTGTCCTTCCTTGGTGTTCTAAGTAAAACAAGATTTTCAGGAATTTTAAAATATTTTGAAAGGATAATACACGCAGAGTCTGTGAATAGAACAATATTTTGTTTATCACAGATTTGAGACACACTTAATAAATTATACTTCACCTGTTCAACATACAAAACATCATTGAAGATCATATTGCCTGCTTTGACAGTACCCTTACCTGTTACCTTACCTCCCTTGGAATTTCCACCAAATGCAACAAATCCTCCTTCAAAGCATTTGAAATTTGACAAGCATTCAGAATTTCCTGTCATGTGCCTAGAGCATCCACTATCCATATGCCATCTTGTTTTATGTTGGGTCCTGTGGGTGCCCTGCACAAACAAAAGCTTAGTATAGTGGAGTAAACCCAAACCAAATTGGTTTTGGGTTGTCCGTGTGCATTCACATAACTAAACACTGTTTGTGTCTTTTTATACTTAGTGAGATCCACTGGTGGATTTTGTACAAAGTATTTAGTTATGACATGAGATGTCCGGGTGTTCTTTCCAACCTTTTCATTAACCGTCTCAGATGAACCAGTACTAGTTCCAGTTTTAGACTTAGCAGTTTGAACTGAGATCCACTTGCATCAGCAGTTTGATTTGTGATTTTGCCTTTAACACACCATACCTTTTTAATGTTTGCTTTGGATTTTGCAAAAACTTGTTTTTGGTGTGTAGGCTATCTTTTGTTGAATTTTAAGTACATGTGGTCAACTATCTTCTTTGGAACTGATGTAACAGGTGGTTTGGCCGTTAAAATTTTTGAGTTTTGAACAATTGCCTGTTTTTAATCACAGTCTGTTTTGCAACAGATGGTTTATATAGACAATTTCTGGCCAAATGGTTCTTCCTGCCACAATGGAAACATCTTTTGACTATTTTGATTGGAGAACCAATTTTGTTAGACCATAACTGGTTCTTGTTCCTTTGATTTCCCCTTACTTGCTGTTGTGTGGGAAACTTTTGGACACCATGCTTTTGGCATGTGCATATTGGAACAGTTTTACCCCTTTATTAGTTTTTGAGGAAGATGCAATAATACAATTAGAAGGTACAAAAACATCTGGAGCATTATTGCATACACTCATCTTCTCTTTTCCTTTCTCACTAGGGGTTTTGATGAATCTGGAAGTAGGGGTTTCTATAGGTGCACTCATTGTTTTGAGTTCTCTCTCAACTTCTTTACACTCACAGCCTTCATTTGGAATCAGATCTTCTTTAGATTCAAGACTGTTTTCAAGGATAGGATCTATAGTTGTCACGGTCTCATCTAATGGTTCATTAACAAGCCTATCAGCAACTTCACTCATGAGATGAACGTATTTGTTGTTGTATGGGGGTGGAGTGGCTCTGTATCCTATACCTTCTTTGGGATTGAGCTGAGATTTCACCCTATCTTTAAATTGAACCTCCATTAGGTGTTCTAGCTTTTGATTTGCCCGTTTGAAGCTTCCTAGATCTATATTAACAGATTCTATTTTCTTGTTAGCTTCTAACACCTTCTATTCAGCCTCAACTAGTTTCTTATTTAGGGTTTCTATTTTCTTATTCAATTCCTTTTTCTCCCACTCATGATATGTTCTATCATGTCCCATCTGAATCTCATTATCCTTATAGTCATTGATCTGTTTTTCAAGATCTTCTATAGCCTGCATGTATTCATATCTCCTTTCTTCCATCTTAGTCAGAGTTTTGCACATGCTCTCATTATGATCTCTGTACTTTTTAACCATATTCTTGCATGTTTGAGAACAGAGTTTAGCATTTACCTCAGATGGTAGTTCAGTGGAAGTGGCATTAGATGTTTCTGCCATAAGAGCTTGATTTTGAAACTCCTCTTCTGTCTGATCACTCCAGTCAAACACATTGTCCTCTTGAGAGGCAAGAGCTTGTGATGATGAAGCTTGATTAGTTTGCTGGGGCCTTTGTCACTGTTGACCGTGGCATCTGCATTCTCTGGAAAAGTGTCCAAGCTTGTGGCATTTAAAGCATTCAACTTTTGATTTATCAAATGTTGGTTTGCCTTTTGGTCTGGCTTGAAAGTTTGATCTGCCAGTTCTTTTAAGAAATCTTTTGGCCCTCATAGTCAACATAGCATGCTGCCATTTCAAGTCCATCTCTTCTAAATCATCTGGATGGATTTGTTCTAAATCTTCAGCATTTAGAGCAAACAGTCCATCACTTGCAACAAAAGCTTCATAATGAGCTTCAGTAGAGTTACCATCAGCACCTGAAGAGGAATCACAACAGTTAGATTTATCAGTTAATGCTGATGACAGCAGAGCAGTATTATGATTGTAAAAAAATGATTTTTTTTTTATTTTCAATCACAGTTTCAAAAACTCTCAGGCTGTTGTAAAGATCATCCAACTCTATTTCATCAAGAGTATCTTTGGTTGTCCAGTGGGCAGCATAGACTGTCCACACTTCACCAAGTAATCTAAGGAATTTTCTGTTTACTTCATCTTGATCCAAGCTGACTTTGGCACTCTCCAATTCACCTATCAACTTATTAAACCTGTCAAAGATCTGAGTAAGATTTTCATTCTTGCCACCAGAAAAGTTTTTCATACTGCTGTTTTAAAAGATCTTTTTGATTCCTTTTGGTGCTAGCATTGCCAGCAAATCTTTTCTCTAAAGCAATCCAAAGAGAATGAGTAGTATAGAACTTATTAAACTGATGTTGATAAGCATTAGGAATGGCTATCTGTAAAAGAGTAAGAGCTTTCACTTCATTCATTCTAGCCTTTCTTTCAAGTTCAGTCTTTGGAGGTGTTTTTATGGGCTTGCCCTCTGCATCTAGTTCAGGATCAACTACAGGAGGATATTCAACAGCTTCCCATATGGCATAATCAATAAATTGAATGTGCTGTTGAATCCTGAGTTTCCACATCTCGAACTCAGTGGGTTTGAGCATAGGCACTTTGAGTCCATTGCAGAAAAATAAAAATTTTAAAGGAAAGCTTCTGACTTTGAAAACAAAGAAAAACCTGTGGCTCTGATACCACTTGTCAGGATCAAAATCACTACCTAAGATTAACTGGTTTGAATGAATCAGAGTGTAAACCAATAACCTTGTATTGAATCAAAGTCCAATTAAGAAGTTTGCGGAATAACACTTTATTGTTTTAAGAAAAGCTTTCAGAACAAATAACACATAAATATAACCAAAATCAAATCTTTTGTATTGCCAAACTCACTGATTACAATCACCTCTAATCTGTTTGATTAGACGAAGAACACAGATTGTTCTTAGGGTTTTACAACCTTAGAGGCTTGAGAAAACTTAATCAGAAAGCAATTACAATTGAATCAAAACTTATACGTGCAGACTTACAATAGCAAAACCTATTCTATCTATATATAAAGCCTTCTGATTTGTTTCCTTGAGGAACTCTGAAATCTCTGGTAGTAGATATGCTTGAATCTTCAAATATAAATCTCTTCCTGAATTTCAGCACTTTCTGTTTGTTAAACTGTTGAGCAGCTTGAACGTTTAACTCTGGCAGCTTGAACTTTTGAACTGGCAGCTCGAACTTACTCAACTAACAGCTTGAACTTTGTAATTACACAGAAAATCTACTAACAGTCTGAGAAATCTAACTAACAGCTTGACATACTTAGAATATTTCCCAACAAAGTTTCGGTTGCATGATGGTTTTTCTGTAATACATAACATGGAATTTATGATTTTATAAATTCAAACTCAACTGTTGATGTCCATACAAGTCATATTTACATGTAAACCTATGAGCTCACCAACAATTTTGTTGACGTATTTTAGCGTGTATTTTTAGAAAATTAAGGCACGTGCACTGCATCGGAAGTATTTCAAGGCTTCCGTACTTTTGGAGTCGCATAAATTTTCAAACCTCCGGAGATTTAATTGCATTATTAATGTCATTATGGTTATGTATTTGAATCTCTGTAATTTGCGAACTACTTACGCTTTATGTTGGTTATGTAAAACAATATTTATATTTGAAGTTAAATCGATGTATTTTTGAAAACGTCCATATAGTGGTCGTTCACTTGATTATAACTATGCTTCCACGACGTCACGCTTCATTGCCAACTGGGGTAACGGGGTGTGACAGTGCATCATAACATAATGTGAGTTGTGAAGTGAAATGAGTACATGAAACACTCTATGATGCAACATGAAACCTAAACATAGGATTTATATTTGTATGCACTAAGTCAAGGTAAGTGTTAGTAGGCATTCTTGTGGGTGATGTAAATGTGGAAAGAGTATAAAGTCATGGCATTTAGTTGGTTATAAGGCATACTTGTGTGTGACTTATGAATATTTTAATAAAGCATAAATGTGACGTTCATGATTATAGATCATAACTAAATGTCATGAATATGTGCAAATGATGGTGTAGACATTCAATATGAATGCATATTGATATAATGATGTTTATGAGCATGCTATAAAATGAGAACGAATAAGCATGTATAAGTCAAATAACAATATGATTAAGCATTGCAATTTCTAGGGAATTGAACAAAGGCTCAAAGCCTTGGTTCTTGGCCATATACTTGGCTCGTGTGCCTAAATCAGGTCAAAGTCATATGCATCACTTATGAAAAGTGATAATTAGTTTGTTTATGTGTATGATGACATTACATGCATTCTTATGGGTTCAAATTGCAAGTAAAGTCAAAGAAAGATCAAATAAGGTCATACATGTTCATGAATGCATATAAAGACATTAAAATCATGTCAAGAATAAGCAATAAGTCAAATAATGATTCAAAAAAGTCAAATGACATGATAACCCATTTAATGCAATAAGTCTCAAAACATAAGCTATAAAAAGTCAAGGAATACAACAGAAATACATAAATGCATTGTGAAATCTCATAAAAGCTTCTGTTAAATGTGACTACCAAATATTGGACACGTTCAGCCAAATCTGAACTATGTTATAAAGTACAAGCTAGTAAAGACAAACCAAAGTTAGAAAAGCAAGCTGAAGCCGGTAAAGTCGAGCTAAAGTCTAAAGTTAAAATCCTAAGATACCTCAGGTGGTGGATGTAATTCGCTTGCCAAAGTCAAAGTCAACAGCAAGTCTTAAAACAATAATTGTAAGTTATAGATATAACTATATAGGTGTTTGTGTTCATGTGAGACATATTGTTGTCCAAGCTTTAATTGACATTTTAATATGCTCAGCTTGAATGGGACTTGTGCACACCTTCATACGGTGATGCCCTCGTGGATCATGATAACTTTTAATATATCATCCAGCACACATGTCATTGCAATTGAATTTAGCTTTTGATATTACTGATATTGCTATATTGATTCATTATCATGCTTACCTTCAGTCATCTGCTCTCTTGCTGATAGTCTCAGTTGCTTTTGCAAGTCTATGCATGCATATGTCTATGTCTACTCTGATGTCTGCCCATGCTGACTTACTGGTAGCTACCCCAGTAAATGTGCATTTGCCCTAACAGAAAAGCATGTGTGTGGGAATTGACATCATCCTGTCTTAAAGTCCTGTATCTCACAATGTCCGGCTAATAGCGGCAACCTAGCTAAAATCATGCTTAATGTCTAAAGTCTAAGGTCAAGTCTCCGCTTTAAATGTCTTTGCATGTTAATTGGTAAATCTTTGAACTCACTAAGCCCAATGCTTATAGTTGTTGTTAACTCTTTTACAGGTTTAATCAAGCATTAAAAGACAAAATAAATGACAAGTCAAACCAAGTGCTTAAGTGTTGCGAGATCAAATCAAAGTCACTAGACCACTACCCTTCTATTATTGTCGTTGATTGAAGACCTTTATGCTAGTGGTTTGGGTAGAAGCAGTATTATATATTGTGCTTATGTACTAGACTAGTCCTTGTGCCCTTTTATAATTTTGTTCTGAAACACTTTTAGTTCGTAATTTAAAGACTGCTAATTAAATCCTAACTTCTATAATAATTTAATTTTACAAATTAATATAATTTTTCTTAGTTGTGATTGATATTGTATTGATGCTTTGGACCTACTCATTAAGACTCCTCCGTAAGGTTGGGACCTTACAGATGCTAGCAGAGTCATGACCGAAATGTTTTACAGTGAAACATCGGTTGATGATGTCTAAAAAGACTCTCTAGTGGGATTGAAGCTTCTTTGTTTTGAATTCGCTGGGCTTGGTAAGGAAGCCTTCATATCCCAAAGATTGGAGTTCATGGAGTATGATTTCGGGGGTAGGTATGGGAGTGTATGAGAATTTTGTTGGTGAGAGGTATTCCTTAGGTAGTTGGAGAATGTGGCGAATGGCTTTGAGGGTGATGCGGATGAGTACGGAGTCGATTTTGGTGGTGAAGTAGGGTTCCTCCTCTTCAATGAATTGGAGGTAGTACCAGAATTGTTGTAAGTATATGGAGGGTAGGGGGTGGCAATCTTGACCCAATGGGTCAAACGGGTCGAACAGTTGAATGGACCCATTTTAAAAAACTAAGATATAATATAATTCGTTTTTAAAAATGAAAATTTGTAAAACGATGTATTAAAAAAATTGTTCTTTGAAAAAAAATTTCAAAATCATATAAAATTTGTGACTTTTGGTCGTCAACCCGTTTAACCCGTTTGCTTGAATGGGCTCAAATTGCCACCCCTAATGGAGGGAGATGGCGGTGGATAAGGTGTAAAATATTGGGTGGCCTTTGAGGATACCAAAGGTGATATCCTCGGTTTCCTCTTTGAGGGCAGTTTGGTCAAGCTGCCAGTTGTGAGGGGAAAATTCGCTAAACAGAGCTGGGTTTAGTGGAACTGACTCTGGCAGCTGACTATTGTTATGGGGGATCTATGAGTAAGGAATGGTTAGAGTCGGTAGCTGTTCCATGAGTCCTATAACATGCATATTACTTAGTCTTGCAAACTCAAATAGATAAGCAAGTCATTGTGAAAGTATGAAACAGGCATGAGATAGCACCAGTCTATTCTGTTAAAGCATCAGGTTTTCTCTCAGTAGTACAAGAATTCTACTGATAGAAATCCAAAGTCGATCGTTAAGAGACTATTGTTAGAATATACTTATTCACTTAAATGCCTATTACTAACTAGGACCAATGGTGCAAGGACTGGAAACTTATTTTATTTTTGAAAATTTTTCAGCATATTGGAAAAGAAAGAAAAATAAAGTGAAGAGAAATGCAAGTGTTGAACATCGGTTAGGCCCAAAGTTCGGGTGGACCTACTCGAAATACATGCCAAAGTAGATATCGATCACAATGAAGGAGGACAACACATAAAAATAGAGGATTAAGAAAGAACCGTGGGTCCTGTCGTGATGAACAGTGACGGTAGGAAGAAATGTATCTTGGATCCGGTTGAAAATCAGTTAAAATCCACTCCAAATGCTCTGATACCAGTTGCTGATGTGGTCTTAAACAAATAATATGCACTCACACAAGTTTCTATAGGATTATCGGTTGAATCATGCAAGAAAACAAAGAGAATGTTTGAACTCTATCAATGTCAACACACATGTGCAGCCGCCACTTTTCACACAGAATATTCAAATTGCAAAAGTGTCAAAAAGGTTCAAAGGTTAAAAAAACCCTATGTCAAATTTGCTTTTTATACCTAGGACTAGTTTGAGGGGTTTACATAAACTACCCCTCAACTTTCTACTTAACATAGAAAGTTACATGAAAAGACAATTACAAAGAAAGAAACTAGACACATATTGTTATATATAAAATAAGTTGATTGAAATAAAATAAATCTAACACACATAAATATGTTGCAATGCTTGTTTCCTATTTTGACATAAAGGACTCCTAAGACATTGTTGTTGACATGATCCTAAAGTACACATAATGAGATACTGTTGTTTTTGTTATGCCAACACAAATACATGTAACTACGCTGCATCTGTTTAGATTTAAAATGACACACACAAGAATATGCATGCTGCGAAATCACATTTTGAACATGTTTAATACACTTACATGGATAATGTGACTGCTGAATCTATTTCTATCTTAATTACCTTATACACTTATGTAACTTGTTATTGCTACTGTTATTTAATTTCACAGCACACCTATATATACACATATACTAGATGTTGAAAGAGAAAGAAGGAATCAAACACACACACATAACACTTAAACTCCATGTGTGTGTGTGTGTGTATAGATTCAATGTTACTGGGGTACCATATTAAACATGTTCAATACGATAAATTGTTTAATTTCATGCAAAATTGCAATATACACATGTTCAAATGAACATTACTATTGACTAATTCACATCATTTACATGTTTATTATGATAAAATGTTTCATTTCATGCAAAATAGCAATATGCACATGTTCAATGGTGCAATATGTATGAACATGTGCATATTGCACTTTTACATGAAATTAAACATTTTTAACGTAATGAATATAAAAATGATGTGAACTAGTTAATCGTAATACAATTTTGAACATATGAATATTACACTTTTGCACGAAATTTAACATTTTATCGTAATGAACATGTTCATTTATTGTGGTACTCTGGTTCCCTAGTCTAATATGGTACTCCATGGATCTCAACTCTATTAATATATATATATATATATATATATATATATATATATATATATATATATATATATATTACTCTTTTCTGTCTATGTTGGTGACAAATACAAATCACATCACACACACCACTTAGTTTTATATTGATTGTTGTTGCTTTAATGTCAAGTTGCTGCTGCTGTTACTTATTCTGTTTTCCAGCAACCATTGTCACTAGACGATTCAATTTAACTACTGAGTTATATAAATATATATGGAGGATAAATGGAGTATAAGTGCTGAATTTCATCTTGCTATTAGGATGCTATTGCTGCTGATATTTCCTTTCTGTTTTAGACAGCAACAATCCTATTAATGGGCTGTTGTTTTTCTGATTTTGCTTTCTATTTTCCAGCACACAAAACACACTAATTACTTGATGTTAATTGACTGTTGGGGGTTGTTGCTACTGGAATTAAACCAGTCCGTGACTCAGCTAAATGTTGATTTACAGACTCACCAACACACACACAACACATTCTGACTTTCTTTAACTACAGGGCTGTTAAGCTGCTGTCTATATTAATGTTTTCATGCCCAAACATGCAGCTAAATGCTTGTATTAAACATAGGTTGAGGTGCTAAGATGTTATCGAGTTAAGGATTTTTTATTTGCGAGTTAAGGGACGCCTGAACAGTGAGTTACTGGACATATAACAGTCAGAGACTAACAAGAGTTGAGTTACGGACTACACCTTCTGACCCACTACAAGACTCTGAATTTACTATGCATGTATGTATGTATGTATGTATGTATGTATGTATTTGTTGCTGCTGGCTGCATTTCTTTCTTATCCAGTCCGAGACTTGGCTTTTAAGCTGAATCAGGGAACCTTCTTTTTCATGCAAAACACAGAACTAACTTAACACAATGGACTACACATTAATATTTCTATTTTTAACCTATTTGAGCAGCAAAATAGATGGATGAAGGATGAATTAAACGCTTAAATGATCAACTATTAACATCATATTAGATTGTAGCCTAAGCCGAAGGCCATAGGCCTTTTTGGTCTATGTTACGGACTCAAAGAAATTAAGAACAGAGATCATTAGTTAAGTTGCTGGACAATTTCTTCAATCATGAAATTATACCTTTAAATTGTGTATATGATCAATAAAACTCTAAACATTTACATGCATGTATTTATCATGATGTTTAACACACTAATTGATGTTCAATTTGGAGATTCAAAGAACATATAACACTTAATAATTTCCAAGAAGCCGTGGGCTTCATTAGACACACAATAACAATCTAGATGGAATTACCATGTATCTTTGTAATGAACTTGTTGCTTGTTACTTGATTCTTGAATTTCAACTTGTATCCTGAGATAAATTAATTACTGAATAAGAGTAATCACATAGAATTTCAAAAATGAAATTACAAATGTTATTGCTAGTCAAAAATCATCTTCAACTGCTCAACCTTCACTCTCCAGCTTCCCAATGCCTTCAACATGTGTAATATTCAGTAGAATTTGTATTAGTCTATGAACTTCATGCTTTAACTATAATGGTCTTAAAAGCTGAAACTATAACTTCAGTATATGTTCCGAAAATTTGTTTAAGCAAAATCTGTAAGCTTTACGCTTAATAATAATATAGGTTTATCTCATCGCAGACATTTATGATCAATATGAATCAGTAATTAACTTGTCTTCAATTCTGTGTATATCAGATTTAATTCACGTTATAATTCACTTTCAAGCTTTAGTAACCTGAACTTACTATTACATTACTTTGGTTATTGTACACTGTGTCTAATAAATAAGACAAACCACATGATTATGTAAATTCATTACCACATCACCACTAGTCACTTATGGACTAGTAGGAGAATCAACATCACTTTCACTTGGTCTTTATTAGTAATGATTATGTAATTTCGTTACAACATTGCTACTAGTCACTTGTGGACTAGTTGGAGAATCAACGTCACTTTCATTTGGTCTTAATGAGCTCAACCTATTCATAGCATTGATTATGTAAAGTCATTACAACATCGCTACTAGGAACTTGTGGACTAGGAGGAGAATCAACATCATTTTCACTTGGTCATAGTAGATTTTTGTATAGGCTTAAGCATCACTAGAAGCGCAGTTAAGCAACTAGGAGATAAACACGAGCACAACTTTTCGATTCATGCCTTCATGGCATCACTACATACACCGCCCAAAGTATGTAGGAGATTAACACATGCATCACTAATAACTATATAAGTTAGTAGGAGATAAAACCAAGCTGGGCATCACTACTAACGATAAAAGTTAGTAGGAGATAATTTCTTCAGTACACACATAGGTCAATGACTATAGTAATGATTTACCATTGGACGTCATCTTTCACTTAATTGGAGTATATTCACTGTGTGTGTAACAACCTGAACTTTGTTTAGCATTAAACGACTAGTTTAACGTTAATTAATACGATTAAATGTAAGTTAATTACATTATTAACAATGTAAATTCAATTTAAGTTAATAAAACGATGTCAACATTCTAAAAATCATAATTAAGTAAATGTGATAATTATAAAGTTTGTAATGTAAATTTAAAATTTAAATGAAAGAAAGATAAACTAGGAGGGGTAAAAATGTTATAAATTAGGCAAAGTTATTCAAATAAATTCCCAATTTGGCGTGTCTGCTTTCATTCAATAAAATGAAAGAAGAAGGAAACTCTCTCAAATGAACTGACGGTCCCTTCTAGTTCATAACAAAACCACAGTCAAAGTTCAAGAATTAAGGTTGGAAATCAGGAAATTAAGCATCAACGTCAAGAATTCAACAAAGATTTAAAGGTTGATTTACGGACTCACCATCACACACACAACACATTCTGACTTTGTTTAACTACAGGACTATTAAGCTACTGTTTATCTTAATGTTTTCATGCCGAAACACGAACTTACATGCTTGTATTAAACATAGGTTGAGGTGCTAAGGTGTTTGTGAGTTAAGGAGTTGTTATTTGCGAGTTAAGGGACAGCTGAACGGTGAGTTACTGGACACATAACAGCCAGAGACTAGCAAGAGCTGAGTTACGGACTACACCTTCTCACCCACTACAAGACTCTGAATTTACTATGCATGTATGTATGTATGTATGTATATGTGTATGTATTTGTCGCTGCTGTCTGCATTTCTTTCTTGTCCAGTCCGAGACTTGGCTTTTTAGCTAAATCAGGGAACCTTCTTTTTCATGCAAAACACAGAAATAACTCAACACTACGGGCTGCACATTAATCTTTCTATTTTTAACCAATTTGAGCATCAAAATAGATTGATGAAGCATGAATTAAATGATTAAATTATCAACTATTAACATCATATTAGATTGTAGCCTAAGCCGAAAGCCATAGGCCTTCTTGGTCTATGTTACGGACTCAAAGAAATTAGGAATAGAGATCATTACTTAAGTTGCTAGACAATTTCTTCAATCATGGAATTATACCTTTAAATTGTGTATATGATCAGTAAAACTCTAAACAATTACATGCATGTATTTATCATGATGTTTAACACACTAATTGATGTTCAATTTGGAGATTCAAAGAACATGTTGGTACATCCGGTGTGACGACAGCAGTCTAGTTTTTTATTAATATCATGATTGTGTATCATGTTTACATTTGCACGGTAAGTTCTAGACTATCATAATAAGTTCTAGAAGAAGTTCTAGAAATAAGTTCTAGATTAAGTTCTAGAATGAGTTCTAGAAATAAGTTCTAGAAATAAGTTCTAGAGTAAGTTCTAGAATACGTTCTAG